>BJCM01274698.1:12975-28469 GCA_018326385.1 Flaveria bidentis | reverse complement strand
CTGTGAATTTGTTGATATTGCTTGAATTGATTACAATTGTTTGTGTTTCTCTTGAATTGTTTACATAAATCATTACAGATTGAATCAATTGATCCTATCAATAATAGAAACTTCAAAAACACTCAACCGAAAGCTCTGATACCAACTGATAGGATCAATTGATTCAATCTGTAATGATTTATGTAAACAATTCAAGAGAAACACAAACAATTGTAATCAATTCAAGCAATATCAACAAATTCACAGTTCATTGATATAGCAAAGACAATTATAAGAGTAAGAAAGCAGTTAACAATTCAAAACAACAACTCAACTATTTTTTTAACAACCTCTTTTCTTTACTCTAGTCTAAGCTATTTATACTAGAAACTAAGGAACTAACAATTTACAAAACTAGTCCCTATACTAGTACAAAATATAAAATATACAATAAAAGACTAAATGTTAATCTTTCAAGGGTTCTAATATATGATTCCATAATGAATCATTCAAGAAATGATAAAATTAACATGAAGCTGTGTTGTCCAGGAAGTAAAATCGGCTAGATGTACTCTAATTGGTTTAATTCCATCTCGAATCAAAAATACAAAAATATGTCTTGTTTTTGTTTTAAATTTCAAAGTGTTTTCAAATTTTTTTTCTAGTAATTTGTTACATATATGTCGGACTCTACAACTAGTCGTAATCTATGAATCACTCACTAAAAAGGGGTCACGTCTGAGGTGACCAAAATGTTCAAAATTAAAATGAGTCACGTCTAAGGTGACAAATCTGATTTATAATTAAAAACATCACGTCTGAGGTGATCAAATTGTTTTTAAAATTAAAAGGTCATGTCTGAGATGATCATCGGTCATAATGTTCAATATCAAAAGGTAAAAGTTTTAATTGTTTGAAAGTGTACGAGGTATAACTCATACATATGGACCAATCACACGATTGGATCATAAAATGGACCAATCGCACGACTGGATCATAAGTATGGACTAGTCACATGATTGGATCATGAGTATGAGTCAATTGCATGATTGAATCAAAAGTATGGACCAGTCGCACGATTGGATCATAAGCATGGAGCAATCCATGCGATTGATCACCAGAATGAACCAATCGCACGAATGAATAAGGCCGTATGAGCTAGTCGCACGACTGAACCCCAGTCGCACGAATGAAGCATGCGAATGGGTCCAGTCGCACGACTGAAATTTAAATGAGTATAAATAAGGGGGTCAGATGATCATAACTCTTACCACCCTTCAAGTTCTCTAAAATCGCCCATACTCACAGAAACTCTGCTCAAACTTCATTTGCTTGTGATCTCTGCCTGATAAGTGTTTCTAACAGTTACTCTACTCATCTACAGGTACACTGCAACTAAACTCGGTCAAAATGAATGTCTTAAGTGCATCTTTAAGTGTTGAAGATGCTAAAACCCAGAACATAGACTACTCTTAAGAATAGACCATTTAACTGGTCACACATGTCGGCTTAAATGAATCTAAGTGCTAATTCGAGTCTCTGCAGTCCAAATGATACTAAACACAATGTGTAATGTCATGTTTTGGCAAAGATTAAAAAATTTTGGTGTTCAATAGTGAGATATACGAATGGACACGCTGATGAACTCCAGTGGCACGATTGAGCCAGCCGAATGACTCAATCGCACGTATGAACCATGCTTACGAGTTCAGTCGCACGACTGACTCAACCGCGCAGTGTAGCATACGTCTAAGCTCAGTCGCAGGCTTAATTGCATTATTGAACTCAGCTGCAGGCACAATTGTACGACTGAATTCAATCATACGACTATATCTAGTGGTATTGTTCAATCGTACGACTAAATCTAGTGGTATTGTTCAATCGCATGATTGAATTAGTAGAACAAAATCATTCAAAATTCACCTGTTAGAGTCTAACAACAAATCTAATATATATATTTCTTGTGTTGAAGCAATATGGCTGAACGATGGATAATGAACACCAAGCACAACATATGTCCACATGTAGATGCTTTTCTAAAGATGAAGTACACTGGGGACATCAACGCAGGATTGCTCAACAAGTGAAACTTGTGCCCTCAGTTCAAGTGATAGCTAATGTCATCCGTAAGTGCATAGCATCAAGGAGAGGAATAATTGATGAGATGTCCGACCAAATCCAGAATGCATACGTAGCACTTATGTTAAACCACCTATCCAAGTGCTCTCACATGATCTTCTCCCACTTGATGGAGAGGAAGAAGATGATGTTTTAGACAGAGATGGGAAGAATGCCATGCGAATGGCTGGTGGTATGGATGATGAAGACTCTCAAGAAACTAACGAGGTTATTTCACTTAATGTACAAGATGTTGATGCTTGTTGGTTACATTGGAATATCTCTCATGCTTATGAACAACAGATTGATCCACAATAAAGCCAAAAGCTTCCTGAAGAAGTACTAAAGATCCTAGAAGAAGGTGATGACCATGAAGTTAAAACTAAGTTCCTGGTGCATCTACACTATGATAATTTCAGCCCGATCAAGTATCCTTTAAGGAACTGATTGAAGATTGTGTGGTGTACTCGTCTGACTCAAGCTGAAAAGACTATAGATCAAGAAAAAAGTAATGATTAAATCCTTATGTATTTGAAACTTTTGTACTTAAATTATGTGTTGCATTAATGTAATTAGTGATTACTTATGGTTAAATGTCTTGATTGTGATGAGTTGAATGTTTAAATCAAACGGATGACCAACTGGCTGAGATATATCGACTTAATCCAAACGAAATTGTCAAAGATGCTTCAGAAGTCGATGTACTGAGTGATGAGGAGCTACAGGATGTAGATAAAGATTGAGATTGAGGATATTACAGCTGAGCACTATCCAGAGTATGCTGATCATGAAGGCAATGTTATACCCAATTTGGGTGATACTTTTGTTAGTGCTAAATTTGAGAAGCTGGATGAAGTACATAAAGAAAAGGAGAAAGAAGAAAGCTCTGCCCAAGCTTTGGATGCCAATGTCGAATTGAGAAAGCTGAATGGGCGGTTTGTTTTGCTGAAATGAAGTCCCAACGCGAACCGACAAAGTTGAATGCCTACACCAAACTGTACAGAGTCAAGAAACATCAAAAGGTATCAGGCAAAATCATTGTGTGGGATTATTTTGAAGACTTGGATATCTATGTTATTAAGAGAAAAAAGGGGATTGAGTACTTGAGATATCCTCATGATCTGAAGACCCTTCCATATATTGAGCTCAACCGACTGGCGTGCTTAGATATGCTGTATGCTAATCCAAGGACGATGTCAGGTTGGTTTGAGTCTGCATTGAAGAAAGAATACCACACCAGGTGGGTATACTTTAGACCTCAACTACCGAAGAGGTACATCCATAGGTCTGAAATGGACTCAATATTTGGGAAGCTGAAAGTAGTGCTGAAGTGGAGTCCTCTGCGCATAATGTCAAAGATTACCTTACGGGAAATGCCTCAGGACTTCACTCCACACTTCAAATGGTGGTATTATGATTGGAGGATAGGAGAAGCGGTCATAGTTCTAAACAAACATGGAAAGATAGAGACTATCCAGGTATTTGACCATATGTGGCTTACCAACTTGTCAGCTGAAGATGTTTACACATTATACAAGTGGCCACTGTTCTATGACACACAAGACATTATACAAGCTCTACAGTTTCAACACGTGATAAGACTCTGCTTTGCATTCGAGATACATGCAGTAGTCAGAAAAGAAGAGAAGTACAAGAAGTTCCAAAAACATATGAAGAGTGTTAGACAATAAAGGAAACTAGGTACAAGGGGGAGTTTGTAGATACATGTGTACCTAGTTTATGAGCTAAATGTAAATGTCTTTCATGTCTTACATATTTGTAATGAATGGGTTCAATGAAATATAATATATGGTTGATGTTTATAATGTTAAATATTTCTTATTATTATTGTGTTAAAATGTAATGAACTTACTATATAGGTTTGAGGTTGTTGTGCATGGTTCTTAGTCAATAATGATTGAGAAATGTGTTCAACCTAGTCGGATGAGTCTTCATGCGAATGGACCATACTAATGGACCATACGCATGAATACATCATGCTTATGGACCAGTCGCACGACTGAACCAGGAGCCTAGATCAGTCGCACGATTGTGACATAAGATTGATTCGGTCGCACGACTGAACTTTCAGTCGTGCGTATGGATCAATCGCATGATTCAATCGCATGAATGAACCATGCTAATGGTTCAGTCGTATGATTGGAAACCCATAACCTATAAATACCACTTAATTCGTGGAAAAAAAGAGAAATTTGAAACACTTGATACTCTTACGAACCCTAGCCATCTAGAACGTCCAAGGAAGCCTATCCAACTTTATAATCATTCCTGATCGATATTTATTCGTTCATAACATTTAGTTTCAATCTTATATCGATCGGGTATTGTTCTCACTGATTGGATCGCCAATCAAATAGGATTCCGCACTATTTGATTCGGTATAAACGTAGAATCTGTTGGTATTTCGTACGTACACGGTCCTGACATATCTTAGTAGTGAATGCCATGGTAATTGCAGCATAAGCCTTGTTATCGAGTTCAAGCTTTTTCATATCCTATTCATCCTATAGATTTTTAGGTTTAGGTACCAGCTCTCATTTGTCATTGTTATATACAAGAATATATGGTCCATTTTTTATTGACCACAACATCATTGGTTGGGTATATATGCCATGGTTCTCGAACCTGTGAATCCAATCTGGATAGTGATCATCACTGAGAACGTTTAGAGGTTTGGTGCTTGTGCCAATATTATTGTCAAGGTTTAGTGTAGTAGTAATCTTCACTGAAAACTTTTCGCTTGAACTGATCGCACAAACATTTTGCACGTATAGATTTGTAACTAACTTTTCCAACTTGATGAACTCTTCAAAACTCTTCAATTTTTAGTCCAATTGATTTAGAGTATACAAAGCTCCAATTGTAAGGATTAACAATAACACAACAAATTGATCTCGTGAGGAGAATGCAGAATGTAATCACTCACGGTGTAAAGATTAAATGAGTAGAAGAATAGAATTCAACCAACAAGATGTAAATAAACGTCAAGTGTATTGCTCTCTGATTTAAAATGTTTACAAGTGTGAATGAAATCAGGAAATCTCCAATATCTATTTAATTACATTAAAAGCAAACTATTTATACTAAACACAAAAGATTCTTGCGTGAGAAGTAAGTTCTCGCACAGATTATTGTTCTTGCGCAACTTGATCTTCATTTGATTTTCCGAGCCTCTAGGTTCAGCCACTACACTACAAAACTAAAAAGTGTAAACAATAATCTTAATAATTCATCCCCTTAATCAATGATTAAGATTAGTTTGTAGGAAAAAAATTGTTAAAGGAATAATTTAAGAATAACCATTTTTTAGGCTTTTTACAAGTTCCCTTATATTTATAAAGGTTTTTAACTTTTATATACAACTTTAACTTTTTATAAAAATTACAATATAAAAACAAGCGTTTTTTATCTGCAAAACGAGTACAATATTTCATATAAAATTTTAATTTTTTTACGTTTATAAGTTTATATCTCGTTATTGTGTCTTTTAACGTAGTTAATTATGTATTTTTGCTAGTTATTATGTTCTTCTAAATATTATTGTGTTTTTCTAAACTCATAAATTTTTAAAAGTAAAAATGTAATCACATTGTTATGTATCTATGATTATAATAATAACTTGACAACTAATTAACCTAATTTATTAAAAAAATAACAAAATAACATAATGTCTCATTGTATTTTTTATCATTATTTTGTAATCTTGAACACTATTAGTTTTAAAATATACATTGGTGGAATACAATTACTATGCCTTATAATTATAATACATGATGATAGATAACAATAATTTTATATAATGTATAAAAAAATAACAAAAAAATAACTCATTATGTTATTTTCAACGGCATTAAATACAATAGTGAAAGTATATTATCGTACAGTTTTAATTATAAATTACAATCATACATAACAAGTTTATATAATCTGTATAAACAATGACAATAATAACACAAAATAATCTAAACGTTAAATACAATAATTAATACATATAGCAAATGATGTAAACTATATGACATAACGAACGTATATGAAATAATGAGATGATATATTTGACACAATAAACAAAATATTATTTTCTTTAGATTATAAATAATACGTGTCAAGCAAACAATCATTTTAGACTATTTAAATTAAATAAATTTTTTACTTTAAATTTATCCAAAATTTAAAAAGTAAATAAAATATGTTTGTAAAAATGAAAATATAATCAACAACGGTTATCTAATCTAAAGACTTTTTGCATGGATCTCATGTGGATATGATATCGCTAAATCCTCTTGTTGTGAACATTAAAAAGAAATAATAAGCTACATGTAATTGTTTTATAGATATTATCATATGATTGTAAACTTAGAATGATTACACGAACAACGCGTTTAACATCTTAATCAACTATTATAATTGTATAATTAATTTTGTTAAGTGAGAGTCTATATTTAAGTTGATTGTTAGAAACCTAAAAAAAATTAGCATTTTAGTATTTAGAAAAGATTTCTTACAGTTTAGGGACTTATTGTGAATATATATGTTCCTTTTTGTTTTCTTGTTTATTAGTATAAATAGGATTGTTATGTATGTGTAGAAAACGACTTTTAGATATTTTCTCTCAATTAGCACTTTGTAATCCAGCTAATATCAATGAAAACTCTATGAATTTTTCTGATATTTTGTTTGTTTGATTACATTGTAAATATTATTGTCAATTGTTTGATGTCAATCACAGATCGATCTATTTGAACCTATCAAATTGTATCAGAGCTTTCGGTTCAGTGATTAAAGTTCAAAAATGACATTTTGAGCATTTTTGATCACTTGAATATGTGATTTGATCGCAATTGTGGAATTAATTGATGATTTAGTTGTGTTTCATCACTAGAAACATGATTTGAATCTTAATTGAGTGAATTTACAACAACAAATCTGAGTTTTGTCAAACTTAGTGTTCGAACTGTTCTTCATATTAGCACACTGATTTTTGCAAAATTAAGTCTTAATTAATGTTAATAGGAAGATATGAAGTTAAAGGATTGATTATCGGTGTTATTGTGACTTCATTGAAGAGTTTCAGATTATATTATCAAGTTTTTGGAAAATTGGTTAAGATCAGGTTGTTATGAATTAGGCGCATGAGATGTTGAAATCATCTGAAAATTACCTAAGTGATTAGGCGCATGAACATTGTTTAGACGCTTTAACACTGTTTAGGCATTTTCAGAATAGTCATTTTGACACTGTGTGGACATATTGCATTGATTCAGACGTTTTTCAGAAGCTAAAGTTCCAGGCGTTTTGGAACTATTCAAGCGTTTTGATACTGTTCAGGCGCATGAATACTGCTTGTGTATTTGACAACTATTCAGGTGGTCGACACCTGTTCCAGGTGTTTCTACACTTCAAATCAAGTTGGGAGTTTCTCTACTGTTTAGACGTTCCATCACTGTTTAGGCGCTTCACCACTGTTCAGGTGCATCTAATTCAGACTTATCACTTGATACTTAGAATTTTTTTCAAAAATCCAAAAATCCAAAAATATTTTCAATTCTTTATTTCTTTTCAAAACTAAAACATAAAAAATAGTATATTTTCTTGAATCAAAAACTTAATCAATGGCTAAGTCTGAAGATTCAGAAAATAGAGTACCAAAGCTAAAGTATCGAGCCGATTTTAAAAATTGGTCTCTCGGATTAAAACATCATTTGAACTTAATTGACACTGATTTGTGGAAGTCAATTAAAAAAAGACCTCATATTCCAATCACCTCAGATGGTCTTGATAGAGGATTTTTTACACTAAAGAAACTCAAGAACCATATCATGAAGATGGATTAATTGGTGATGACTTAAAGAAGGTGAAGAATGATGTTAAAGCTTACTCTCCCATGTGCAAAGGGTTACCACTTGAAGTACTTTCAAGATTGGAGAACTATCAAACTGGTTATACAACGTATAAAGCTTTGAAAGTCATCTATGAAGGAGGCAAAAAAATCCAAGATCTCAAAAGATAAAAGTTGAAGAGACAACTTGAACTTTTTGAGCACATATCAGGAGAAACTATAAATGAGATGATGAATAGATATGTTCAACTCACATCTGAAATGTCAACTATAGGAATCAAAAATGATCTTAAAGATTTAAATGACAGACTCCTAAATGCACTTCCATCCTCATGGAAACAAACTGTAACCCTGCTAAAGCACACTAAAAGATTTCCTATGGATCTTGATCTTCTTATAGCAAAGATTGAATCTGTAGAAATTGATAAGAGTTCAAGAAACAATGATAGATCTGCTTCAACCTCACAGTATAAGTATGTTGCTTCTCCAACAAACACTGTTGAAAATGCCTTTCTTGCCAAGAATGATACAACTCCTGAAGATGAGGGTGATATGTTCATGGGAGCAGGATTTTTCATAAGTACCCCAATCTATTCAGCACAGCCACAACCACAACAGTCTTCCCCAAAATCCACTATGCCAAAAACCCATAATGAGACTCCATCTTCTAACTCTGCTAATCCTAGCAAAGTTAAAGATGTTATAAATATCCTATTGCAGGATGAAGAGTCCAAAACTGCTTTTACAACTTTCATGGCAAGTTTCCAAGCCTACCAGGGTAGTCATCTAACTCAAATTGATTTGGTTTTGCAGGATTTATTTAAGATGGATCCTGCTGACATAGAAGAATTGGACTTGAATTGGCAATTGGTGATGATTGCATGCAAAACACAAAAGCACTCATACGTCAATAAGAACTACAAACCCAGTGCCAACAAAACAGTTGGTTTTGACAAGTCAAAATCAAGATGTTTGAACTGCAATAGTTATGGTCATTTCTCAAGATAATGTAAAGCACCAAGAAATCAAAGTGGAAATGGTCAAAGCAGTTCAAATAATCATAGACATCAGCAGCAGACTCAAATGACATTCCAGAAACCATATCAGAGCCTGCCTATGTCTGAATTAAAAGATGAGCAAAAATCATCTGAGGAACCAAAGAAAGCATTGGTTGTAAGTATAAAAGATGGATATGACTGGAGTGCATATGCTAAACAATTTACTTTTGATCTTATTTCCGGTTTAGCATTGATTTCAGAAATTAATGATGAATGGTCTGAAGACAAGGATCTAAAAACTAATGAATCAGAAAATGAGACAGACTATGATTGGAGTGACAAGTCAGTTCCAAAGGAGGAAGAAGTTGCACTCATGGCAAAGTCTAAACAACCAAAGGTTGTAAAATCTGCTTCTAACACTAAGTCTTCAAATTCATATCCTAAAATTCCAACTGAAGTAAGAGAAAAACTGTGTATAAAAGAATGTTTTGAACAAGTTGAACATTATAGAAATTACTCATTCAAAATATATGACAAATTAAAACATGAAGAGCTAATGCAAAGAAAACTGAAAGATGATCATAAAGTTGCTGATGAGAAAATAATTTCACTTCAAGAAAGTTGGAATAAAACTATAAAAGAACTTGAAATAGTTAAGAAACAACTTGAAGAAATGCAAAGTCACTTGAACAAGAAAAAGTATCACATGTTGCGACTCAAGTTGTTTTGACAAAATAAAAAGCTCAAAGACTATAGTTAAGCAACTGGTAAATGGAAGAAAAGATAAAGATAAATCAGGATTAGGATTCACACATGAACCTATGCCTAAATCAATCTCTAAAACCTTACCAGAAAATTTCAACACTCACGATCATTCTCCAAAAAACAAAGTCAAACTTAAAGAATTTCAAGAGAAAAAGAAGATTGATCAAGAAATTGCTAAATGTGAAATTGAAAAGGTAAACATTCAAATATTCAAGGAGAATGACACAGAAAAGATTAAAAATGGTCATCCAATTAAAGTCAAAACATATGAACCTCGTCTAAGGAACAAAAGCTATTTGTTCCAAAAGGTGAATGTGCAATTGAGAAGTGCCAAACTGATCAAGAAATTCAAAACAAAAATGAGAAATATTTTAAACTAAAAGGAAAATGTCAAGAAAAATTAGACACTTCATATTCTGATGATTCAAGCTCAAATGAATTAACTCAAATCAAAAAGTGTAAAAATGAATCTTCTCAAGATTCAATTAAGACACAAATTACTAAGAAATCATCAAGAAATCAAAGGAGAAGAAAATAAACTCCTAAAAAGTTTGACCAAATGAACAAAACAAGTGAAATTAAACCTGTGAAGTTTGTGTCAGCAAGAACATTTGACATGAACACTATATCTAAAACAATAACAAATCCAAAGATCAAATCTAACTCTGATCTGAAAACAGGTTTAGGTCCAAAGACTTCTGCTGTACAAAACAGATTTGTATCTAAGGATTTAAAGAATGGTGAACATGTAAAAAAGACAAATAATAAATATCAAAAGACCAAACTTACACCGACAAAAAAAGCATAATCAGTGCACTCCTAAAATCAAATAAGGATCAGATGTTGCATCTACTTCAATGATGTAACACCCGATTATTTCTAAAAAGAAATGAAAGAATAATACATGAAGAATAAATGAAAGAAAAGCAATAAAGTCCAAGTAGAGGGACTAAAAGTGTCCAAAAGGACAAATCTTTGAAAAAGTTGGTGTAAAGGTGGGCATGGCCGCCCACCCTCACTTCACGTCATCATCTTTCTTCGGTTTTAGAGAGAGAGAGCAGAGGAGTTCTCGGCTGAAAAAAAGAAGAAGAAGAGAAGTCAAATTCAAGGTAAGAATTAGCGGTTTTTATGTGTTTATGACGGGTTTTATCCCGGTTATATGCTTATGTGCTTATGTGTTGTGTATGTGCTCGGGTGTGTGTGTGTGTGTGGTGTTGTTTTTAGGTGTTTGAACTCATTGCAAGCGGGTTAGAAAGGAAGAAATACCCAAGTTGCATCAGGTGAGTTTCTAGACCCCGGTTTCTACTTGTTTTAAACATCTTTGGTGCTGACAATGTATTAAAATGGTTTTACAAAGTTTATGTATGTTTACCCGTATGTATTTTTCATGTTAAATGTTGGTTCTTAGATGCTTATAGGTTGTTCATGTTTAGAATAGCCATGTTAAGCTTAGAACAGTTGGGTTTGATGATTGGGTTTGAAAACATACAAGGAACATGATATACAGAAGGTTCATACGCCTGAAAATGCCATAGAATGATTTAAGTGTAATCCATGCGCCTAAACAGTAGCCCATGCGCCTAAGATTACCTTAGAAATGTTTTAAGTACAACACATGCGCCTGAACAGTGGTCCATGCACCTAGAAAATATTAGTCGGACGACTAAGTGTAGGGCTCATGCGCCCCAATAGTGCCCATGCGCCCAAGTGGCTCATTCGCCTAAGTGTCCATGCGTCCGAATAACCCATGCACCTAAGTGTTCATACGCACCAATAGTGCCCATGCACCTGAATAGTTCATGCGCCTAAAGTGATAAATGATTAAGTGTTGACTGATGCGCCTACATAGTGATGAAACACCCGAATAGGGCTCATGCGCCCAAATAGTTCCCATGCGCCTAGCACTTAGAAAATTTTACAGAATTTTCTAGGAGTCTGTGCTTTAGGGTTTTGCCAAAGTTGACTAGCGCTTGATAATGATGATGTTTCATGCATGATATGATTACGTATGATTGTTCCTTATTATTATTATTGCTATTATTATTACTTATTGTATGTGACCTTACGTGGTATGTTATTATCGTAACGTAAAGTATATCGTAATAATAAAGTGAAAGAGCAATAAAGAAAAGAAGAGGAACGTTAATAAAATGTTATCAAGTCTTGCAAGCTTACAGGAGGGACACAGCCGTGTTGTCATTAGCTCAAGTGTGCTGCGGGTTAGCTACTCTATTATGCACACAGGGCCAATCAATTGAGATTTCCAGGACCCTTGTAGCGTACCCCGGGTGATTGGGTCAGCCTTGTACACAGTACACAACACCCTTTCGAGGGATACAGTTGACCCTTTCGAGGGATATAGTTGACCCTTTCGGGGGATATAGATGGCACATCACCCGTTTTCCATCGTGCATATATTTGGGGTATTGCTCATTGGTCCATACAGACAGTGAAAGATAAAGATAAAAGTTTACAGAACTACAAGGCATACAGTAAAGAGAACGAACAATATGTGTTCATATAGTTAATGCGTGCTCGCATATACAGTAAAGAGTTGTATTTTATAGAAAGGGTATTTTCATATACAACATACAGAAAGTATTTTATTACTTTTAAAAGTAGAATTCACTCAGCAACGCTGACTTTTATACATTACTGTTGGCAAGTAATTATTGCTGAGGATGGCACGAGGGTGAAGCTACTCGGCAGGGAAAGACTGGCATCCATTCGTATTTTATGTTGCTGTTGTTTGTAAGAAGTAAAACGATTCTTTTGTAACTAGTTAAACAATGTTGTATTGCTCAACCACAGTGGTTTAGATGAAATGAATGGTTTTTGATAAATTATTTCTGCTACTTAAGTTTGTATAATTATAATGTTTAATGTTTTAACTGTTGTGATGGATCAACTGTGAGGTTTCCGGGAGCGGGGCCTTACAAGTTGGTATCAGAGCCAAAGTTTAAGAGAATTGGGTTAAATAAATTTTTGAAACCTAAACTTAAACTGAAAATGGGACGAATGGAGGGATGTCAGCCCGAGTAGCTACGTGCCATCAGGTATGTCTTTTCCTAATGTTAACCGGTATTATGTGCGCATGCTATTTTATTTATGTGCTCTTAGTAGATTTAGATACTGATTAAGTCAGGATAGGAGATGTTGGGGTATGAAGAGTAAAGTAAGTGGCTAATCACAACTAGCCACTGTAATTAGGGACTTACTATACTTGACATGAACTAGGTGTTACCTTGAATTACCACGTTAGTGTTTGAATCTTATAGTGTGCTTTTAGAGGATGGCTGGCGGTAGATCTTCGAAAGCCTCTCTTGGTGGAGGTCATGGTGCTGCTCCGCAACCCAAGAGAGGGAGATCCAGAGTCGAGAAAGTGGTTCATGAAGAACCAGAGACCCCTCAACCGGAGGGTGGCGACGAGAGCGCCAATCTGAGAGCCTCAGTAAAGGAGGCTGTAGTGGAAGAGGTTCATCAGGTCATGCAGACGATCCTACCGTCTGTGGTGACCGAAGTGATCAAGGCAGTTAGGGAAGGGGAAAGAAAGGAAAGAAACAGGTCCTCGGGAGGACAGGAACAACCAGAGCCGGAAACGGTTCTCTCTGATGATGAGGACAAGGAAGAAGAAGAGCCTGCGCCGGAGGCGACCCGAGGCTGCAACTATGGGGCGTTTATGAGATGCAAGCCCCCTACTTTCTATGGGAACGGCACTACTGAAGCAGCTCACCGGTGGGTGAGGGAAATGGAGGCCGTTCTCGATATTAGCGAGTGCCGTGAGGATCAGAAGGTGAAATTTGCTACCCACTTTTTTGTGGACTTGGCTTTGTGCTGGTGGGACAATATTGTCCAAGCCGAGGGTAGCAGGGCCATTGGGAGAATGAGATGGCCTGAACTGAAGAAGTTAGTGATTAAAGAATTCTGTCCCCATAAAGAGATGGATAAGGTAGAAAGGGAGTTCCTGCAGCTGGAGGCGGGAACGATGACACACCAGCAATACACCACAAAATTTAATGAAATGGCGTGGCTGGTGCCCGATCAAGTGACACCACTGTCATGAAAGATTAAGAGATATATCCAGGGGCTGCCGGCGGATATCCGTAGGCATATGATCGCTGCCCGGCTGAGCACTTTTAGGTCGGTGATTGATTTGGCTGGTAGATTATACGATGAGCACGAGGTGGTGGTGGCTGAGGTGAAGAAGGTGAGTGGGGATGGAAGGAACTGGAATGGGAAACGGTTTGGACGTGGTGGAGCCGCTCCAAACAATAAGACGACGAAGGTGGGTGACCGACATGTGGTCACAGCTAGTGCAGGGAGGAAGAAATGTGACAAATGTGGAAGGGAGCATACTGGTGAGTGTAGGATGGGGATGAACGTATGCTTCAGGTATGGCCAGCATGGCCACATCGCTAGAGACTGTAATAAGCCAAGGGCGGAGAGCTCTGGAGCAGAGAAGAAGAAGCCTGAAGAAGGAGGGCAGAGGGCTAGTGCTAGAGCTTACACTATGACCCGGGAGGAAACTAGAGCTGATCCCGATGTAGTGTCAGGTATGTTTCTAGTAAACCAAACTTATGCCTCTGTATTGTTTGATTCTGGTGCTAGCAGGAGTTTTATTCCACTACTTTCTGTGCTAAGTTGCCTTCTAGTAGTAGAAAGATTAGTGAACCATTCGATTTATAAACTGCTATTGGTAACTCCACTAGAATTACTAATATGATAGAAGACTGTGCCATAGAACTAAAACGTCGTAGGTTTGCTGCTAGATTACACGTGATACCCCTAGGTGGATTTGATGTAGTACTATGGATGGACTGGTTAGCAACCTATGAAGCAAACATCGTGTGTCACAAGAAGATGATCCGATTGACTACGCCCAATGGTTTATGGTGATCGCGTCACGACGATCCCGAAGGTGATTTCGATGGCGGTGGCGGGAAAGTGCATGAGGCGTGGATGTAGTGCCTACTTGGCCTACGTAAAGGATATGGACGCGCCAACACCACAACTATCTGATGTACCAGTTGTGTGTGACTTTCCGGATGTGTTTCCATAAGATTTACCTGGCATGCCACCGAATCGCGAGATTGAGTTCCAAATTGATTTGATACCCGGTGCTCAACCGGTTGCCAAAGCACCGTATCGGTTAGCTCCCACGGAAATGAAAGAACTAACGGAGCAGTTGCAAGAGCTGCTCGATAAGGGGTTCATTAGACCGAGTATCTCTCCCTGGGGTGCTCCGTTCCTGTTTGTGAAGAAGAAAGACTCTAGTATGAGGATGTGCATTGACTACCGAGAGCTGAACAAGTTGACAGTGAAGAACCGATACCCCCTACCAAGAATAAATGATCTGTTTGACCAGCTCCAAGGTGCCAGTTGGTTTTCAAGGATAGATATTCGATATGGTTACCATTAGCTGAAGGTGAAGGAGCAGGATATCCCTAAAACAGCTTTTCGCACGCGCTACGGTCACTATGAGTTCCTCGTTATGTCGTTTAGTTTGACCAATGCGCTAGCTGCCTTTATGGATTTGATGAATCGGGTGTGCCGGTCTATGTTGGATAGATCAGTGATTGTGTTCATTGATGATATTCTGATATACTCGAAGAGCGAAGAAAAGCATTCCGGTCACATTCGGGAGGTGTTAGAGACCTTAAGAAGGGATAAGTTGTATGAAAAATTCCCCAAGTGCGCATTCTGGTTGCGCGAAGTTCAATTCTTAGGTCACGTGATAAATCCCGAGGGGATTATGGTGGACCCTGCTAAGGTGGAGG
>BJCM01274698.1:0-12925 GCA_018326385.1 Flaveria bidentis | reverse complement strand
GGTATTATGATTGGAGGATAGGAGAAGCGGTCATAGTTCTAAACAAACATGGAAAGATAGAGACTATCCGGGTATTTGACCCTATGTGGTTTACCAACTTGTCAGCTAAAGATGTTTACATTATACAAGTCGCCACTGTTCTATGACACGCATGACATTGTACAAGCTCTCCAGTTTCAACACGTGATAAGACTCTGATTTGCATTCGAGATACATGCAGGAGTCACAAAAGAAGAGAAGTACAAGAAGTTCCAAGAACATATGAAAAGTGTTAGACAATAGAGGAAACTAGGTCCAAGGGGAGTTTTTAGATACATGTGTACCTAGTTTATGAGCATAATGTAAATGTCTTTCATGTCTTACACATATGTAATGAATGGGATAAATGAAATATAATATGTGGTTGACGTTTATAATGTTTAATATTTCATAGTATTATTGTGTGTTAAAATATAATGAACTTACTATATAGGTTTGAGGTTGTTGTACATGGTTCTTAGTCAATAATGATTGAGAAATGTGTTCAACCTAGTCGGATGAGCCTTCATGCGAATGGACCATACTAACTGACTATACGCATGAATACATCATGCTTATGGACCAGTCGCACGACTGAACCAGGAGACTAGATCAGTCGCACAACTGAACCAGGAGACTGGATCAGTCGCACGATTGAGACATAAAATTGACTCAGTCGCACGACTGAACCTTTAGTCGTGCATATGGATCAATCGCATGATTCAGTTGCACGACTGAACCATGTTAATGGTTCAGTCGCACGACTGAACCATGTTAAAGGTTCAGTCGCACGACTGAACCATGTTAAAGGTTCAGTCGCACGACTGAACCATGTTAATGGTTCAGTCCTACGATTGGAAACCCATAACCTATAAATACCACTTAATTCGTGAAGAAACGGGCGAATTTGAAACACTTGATACTCTTACGAACCCTAGCCATCTAGAACGTCCAAGGAAGTTTGTCCAACTTCATAGATCATTCCTGATCGATCTCTATTCATTCATAACGTTTAGTTTCAATCTTATATCGATCGAGTATTTGTTCTCACTGATTGGATCACCAATCAAATAGGATTCTGCACTATTTGATTCGGTATAAACGTAGAATCTGTTAGTATTCCGTACTTAAACGGTCCTGACACCTCATGTGAAGCTCTTTCTGGTTAAAGATATGCTGAAGACTTTTATGATCGGTGTAAATCGTGCACTTGGTATCGTACAAGTAATGTCTCTAGATCTTCAAGGCGAAGACCACTGCTCCTAACTCCAAGTCATGAGTAGTGTGGTTCTTTTTATGTACCTTTAGTTTTCGCGAGGCATAAGCTATTACTTTGTCATGTTACATCAGGATACAACCAAGTCCTTGGATAGAAGCATCATAGTAAACCACAAAATCCTCACTTCCTTCAGGTAACGCTAATATCAGTGCACTACAAAGTTTCTCCTTCAACAACTGAAAAGCAGCTTCCTGACTCTCACCCTATTTATAGGTTGTTCCTTTATGGGTCAAAGTTGTGAGAGGTTGAGCGATCTTTGAGAATCCCTCAATAAAACGCCGATAGTATCCTACCAGACCAAGAAATTGAATTATTTCACTAGGCGTCTTGGGTACCGACCAGTTATTTATAGCCTCAATCTTTGCACGATCCACATGTATTCCCTTCTGGTTAATAATGTGACCCAAAAATTGCACCTCATGAATCTAGAAGTCTTACTTAGAAAAGTTGGCGTACAACTGTTCCTTTCTAAGTAGCTCCAAGATTAGACATAGGTGTTCCTCATGTTCCTCCTTGGTCCTAGAATAAATCAATATGTCATCAATAAACACGATAACAAACTGATCAAGGTAGGGTTTGCACACACGGTTCATGAGATCCATGAACACTGTTGGTATATTTGTCAACCCAAAAGGCATGAACAAGAACTCGTAATGACCATAACGAGTACGAAACGCAGTTTTGGAGATGTCTTCTTCTCGGACACTAAGTTGATGATAAGCGGATCTCAAGTCAATATTCAAATAACAGCTTGATTCCTGACGTGGATCACATAGATCGTAGATACGTGGTAACGTGTAACGATTCTTGACTGTGACCTTGTTCAACTCTTGTAGTCGATGCACATCCAGAATATGTCATCTTTATTCTTAATAGAAAGAATTGGTGCTCCCCACGATGACGAGCTCGGTCGAATAAACCCTTTATCCAACAGATCCTGGAGTTGCGTAGATAATTCCTATAGTTTGTTCGGTGCTAACTGGTAAGGTGCTCTCGTAATCGGAGCAGCTCCGGGAGTCAAATCGATCTGAAACTCAACTTGACGATGAGGTGGTACTCCAGGCAGATCCTCTAGAAACACCTCCGGAAAGTCACGAACCACTGGAATGTCTTCTATCTTCTTTTCCTCTTATTGTTGATTAGAGACGAGAGCTAATAAGGCCAAGTGGCCCTTGCGTAACCACTTCTGAGCCTTCATGAGCGATATGATGCCTACCACAGCACCACTCTTCTCGCCCTTAACCGAAAGTGTTTCCCCATCTACCATGAAAATACGAATGACCTTCTCATGACAAATCACCTCGGTCTGTTTCTGTTACAGTCAATCCATGCCTACGACCACATCAAAGCTTCCAAGGGTAACGAGCATAAGGTCAATGTCAAAGGTATGACCAGCGAGTTCTATCTTGCAATTCTTAAGGATGTGCATAACATAAATGTAAGGCCCCGTTCCTGGGACGCTTACAGCTGGCCAATCATCGCTCACAAAACATATAATTACATTAACTTGAAATAAACGTTGCAGCGGAAACATTAAAAACAACTTTTTATTATAAATGCTTTTGCAAAATAATACAACATTTGTTACACAATTTCATTTGTTCACATTACAATGCAAAAACATTAACAAAAGAATGTCATCCAATATGCCAAGTAGCTGCCCCGCACCATGCTCAGCAATGCTCACCTGCCAACTTGGCAAATGTATAAAAAGGTAGCGTTGCTGAATGAGTTATAGTTTTATAATAAAACATACTTTATCTTTCGTTTAAAACCGTTCTTTACTTTCTTTCAAATCATACCAGGATTTAGAATGTGATCACACATCGTACGTACACATAGATAATAGTTATTATCTTCATCATTGTTCGTTTCGTACATTTATTATCTTTCATTTCCATCTAGGTCCTGTCATGTGCTTAACTCCCCTCTAGAGCACCAAGAAATTCATCTAGGGTTAAGCGACAAGGACCCCATACATATGGTCAATCACAAAGATTGAACCCCTGTGTGCATCCTCATGGGGTATTTAACCCGCAAACAGTTGAGCTGACAACCCCTCATTGGGTGTGAATCTTCATACATTTGCTTAATCACATGGATTAAGCCCAAGTGTGCATCCTCATGGGGTAGCTAACCCGCACACGGTAGAACTAACACTCCTCATTGAGTGTGAACCTCCCTACATTTGCTTGCAAACCTTTCTTTCGCTCGTTCATTCATTAATGCATGCATTCTTTCATTTCGTTCCTCTTTTCATTATCTTCCACTTTACGTTACATAATACATTTTATTTCATTCACATTCAACGTAAAGCCATAGGAAAATAATCATATAACAAGGAACATATACATAAACATACAACATCACCATACAAGGCACATCAAACATACATAACATACATCATACATACCATCATGCATAAGCATCAAACATACATGATAACATACCCATCATAACACCTATGACCTCAAAAAGTCAACTTACATAGCCCCCGGGAACCTCCCAAGTCAAAGCCTACATTTCACCTTTTTCCCCAAAAAGTCAGAAAACATTCCAAGTGTTCATTCGCATTTCCCCTTTTATTCATCCGTATTTCTTTTTGTTCATTCGTATTTCTTTTTGTTCATCTGCATTTGTCAATGCTCATCCGCATTTGTTCATCCGCATTGACTTTACTCATTCGCATTGACTTTCTCATCCACATTTGTCAACACTTAAGCATTTTTTTCTAAACTTAGGTGTATGGACTACTGTTTGGGCGCATGAGCAGCCTAGGGCACACTTATCATCATAATTCGGTCCCCAAACACCATCTATCATGTTCTAAGCTTAAATCATGCATTCTTATCCTTAGAAACACAACCATAACATCATCAAGCATGAACATAGACCAAAATCACACCATACCTGCAACATGCACACATTCATACATATGGGTATGAAACCCTAGTTTTATAAAAAGTTCATACATGCAATTCCAGCCCCAAAATCAGTTAAAACATGTAAAAGAGGGGTTCTAGAACTCACCTTTGCAGCTCTTGAGTATGGCTTCTTCCAAACTCATTTGCAATTATGTTCAATCACCTAGAAACCCACTAATAACATACAACCGAACACACACAACACACATAAGCATACAACCGAGGCAAGGCCAGTTAAGAACACTTAAAAACCATGAATTTCATACCTTGAATTCAACTTTTCAGATCTTGTTCTTCAAAGAATCTGAATCTGCACTTTCTCTTTCTAAAAGACAGATGATTTGGGGGTTGTAAGAAGAGAGTGGGCGGCCATGCCCACTTTACACCTATTTTTCAAACCTTTTATCCTTTTTGACACTTTTTACCCCTTAACTTGGGTAGCATATCTTTTCTTTCTTTTTCTTCACTTTATTCTTCTTTCTTTGACTCTAAAAAAATAACCGGGTGTTACAAGTCCACCCCCCTTATATAGGTTTCGTCCCCGAAACCTGTTATTCCTCAAACAATTGTGGGTAATGTTGTCTCATCTCTTCTTCAGTCTCCCACGTAGACTCAGATCCGTTTATGTGCTTCCACCGTAACGGCACAAGAGGAACCACTTTATTCCTTAACCTTCTCTATTTACGATCAATGATCGCCACTGGTTGCTCCACATAATTGAGCCGTTCATCTACCTCGATATCCTCAAGTGATACAACCATATCCTCGTCTTCTAGACATTTTCTCAGATGAGATACATGGAATGTCAGGTGAATTCCACTTAACTCATCTGGTAACTCTAATCTATAGGCCACCTCTCCTACCCTAGCAATGATTCGGAAAGGCCCTATGTATCTTGGGCTCAACTTGCCCCTAAATCTGAACCGAATGATACCCTTCCAAGGTGATACTTTCAACATAACCATGTCACCCATCTGGAACTCAATCGGTTTACATCTTTTATCAGCATACGACTTCTGTCTATCTTTGGCTGCCTTCATTAAGGCTTTGATCTTTTCAAGCTTCTCAGTTGTAGCCTCGATTACCTTGACGCTCCCTAACTCTTTCTGACCAATATCACCCCAACACACGGGTGTTCGGTATCTCCTACCCTATAACATCTCATAAGGGGGCATACCATTGCTGGCATGATAAATGTTGTTATATGAGAACTCAACTAATGGTAAGTGGTCATCCCAACTTCCTTTGAAATCAATGATGCATGCCCGAAGCATATCCTCCAGCGTCTGAATCGTCCTCTCCGATTGACCATCCGTTTGAGGATGATAAGCCGTACTAATATGTAACCTCGTCCCCATCGCATCGTGAAATTTATTCCAGAATTTAGATGTAAACCGGGTGTCACGATCAGACATAATAGACATCGACACACTATGAAGAGTTACAATCTCCTTATTGAAAAGATCAGCCAACCTCTCGGATGAATATGTCTCGCGGATCGGTAGAAAGTGAGCACTCTTCGTCAAACGATCAACTATCACCCATATAGCATCATACCCTCTCGCGCTACGCGGTAGCTTCGTAATAATGTCCATGGTGATATGTTCCCACTTCCACTACGGTATATCCAAAGGTTGGATCTTTCCATATGGCTTATGATGCTCCGCCTTCACTTGCAAGCAAGTAAGGCACTTACTCACATACTCCACCACATCATGCTTCATACCCGCCCACCAATAATCTGTCTTCATGTCTTGGTGCATCTTTGTAGCACCAAGATGAATAGAGTATCGAGTCTTATGAGCTTCGTCCATAATCTTCATACGTAGATCCCCGAAACGAGGAAACCACATCCGTTCGAATCAGGTTCTAACACCGAGTGTGTTTTCACCCAATTCCGCAATCAGACCTCTCATTCTTTAAGAGATAAGATGATCTTGTTTCAATGCTTCATCTTGAAGCTCTTTGAATTGCTTCATCATATCAGAGGTCATGATCAACTGGTACGCTTTCACCCGAATTGGCTCGGGTCTCTCTTTTCGGCTAAGGGCATCTGCCACCACATTGGCTTTGCCTGGATGGTAATGGATCTCGCAATCATAATCCTTTATAAGCTCCAACCATCACCTCTGCCTCATGTTCAAATAATTCTGCTCAAAGAAGTACTTCAGGCTCTTGTGGTTAGTGAATATGATGCACTTCGTCCCGTAAAGGTAGTGCCTCCAAATCTTTAACGCGAAGACCACAACTGGTAGCTCCAAGTCATGAGTATGGTAATTAACCTCATGAACCTTTAACTATCGGGATGCATAGGCTATAACTTTTCCCCTCTGGATTAACACACACTCCAACCTCGAGTAAGAAGCATCAGAATAAACCACCAGATCTTCATTTCCATTAGGTAATGACAGATTAGGAGCTTGAGTCAACCTCGCCTTTAATTCCTCAAACGCCTTCTCTTGAGCTTGACTCCATACGAACTTTACATCTTTCCGGGTCAACTTGGTCAGTGGAGAAGCGATCTTAGAGAAGTCTTGAATGAACCTCCTGTAGTAGCCCGCCAAACCCAAGAAACTACGAATCTCAAATGGCATCTTTGGAGAGTTCCATTGCATCACTGCCTCCACCTTTGCCGGGTCCACCATAATCCCATCAAGATTCACCACATGACCCAAGAATTAAACCTCGCACAACCAGAATTCGCATTTGGAGAATTTAGCATACAACTTCTCCCTTCTTAACGTCTCCGTCACCTCTTGAATGTGACTGACATACTCCTCTTCACTCTAGGAATAAATCAGGATATAATCGATAAACATAATCATTAATTTATCCAACATCGGCCGACACACTCGATTCATCAAGTCCATAAAAGCAGTTGGCACGTTGGTCAAACCAAATGACATAACGAGGAACTCACAGTGACCATAACAAGTGCGAAAAGCTATTTTAGGAATATCCTGCTCTTTCACCTTTAGCTGATGGTAGCCCGATCGAAGATCTATCCTTGAGAACCAACTAGCACCTTGAAGCTGATCAAACAAATCATCAATTCTTGGTAAGTGATATCAGTTCTTTATCAACTTATTCAGCTCACGGTAGTCGATACACATCCTCATACTATCGTCTTTCTTCTTCACAAATAAGACCGGAGCACCCCAAGGAAAGATACTCAATCTAATAAACCCCTTATAAAGCAGCTCTTGCAATTGCTCCATGAACTCTTTCATCTCAGTCAGAGCAAACCAATACGGTGCCTTGGCAACAGGTTGGGCACTTGGTATTAAATCAATCTGAAACTCGATCTCTCGGTCAGGTGACACTCCTGGTAAGTCTTTTGGGAACACGTCTGGAAAGTCACACACAACCGGTACATCGGATAGTTGTGGTGTTGGCGTTTCCGCATCCTTCACATAGGCCAATTAGGCGCTACATCCACGCCTCATGCACTTTCCCGCCACCACCATTGAGATTACTTTCGGAATCGCCGTGACTCGATCACCATAAACCGTCACCATACTCCCGTCAAGCACTGTTAAACGAATCATCTTCTTGCGACACATAATGTTCGCCTCGTAGTCCGCTAACCAATCCATCCCAAGAACCACATCGAAACCACCTAAGGTCATCACAAATGGTCTAACCGGAAACTTATGACCTTTTAGTTCCACGTCACAACCTTCTACCATCTTAGAAATCCTGGTAGACTTACCTATGGCAGTTTCTTCATCAAAGGGCGCATCAACAATCCTACTACTAACAGGCAGTTTAGCACAGAAAGCAACAGAAATAAAACCTTTACTAGCACCAGCATCGAATAACATAGAGGCTAAAGTTGGGTTCACTAGAAACATACCTTGACACAACATCAGGGTCCGTCCTAGCCTCCTCTTGAGTCATCGTAAATGCTCTGGTGCTCTCCTTCGGTCCTTCACCTCTGGTCTTCTTCACCCCAGAACCCTCAGCCCTCGGCTTCTTAAAATCTCTACTCATGTGACCACTTTCCCCACAGTTGAAACACCTCATAACCCCATAATCTCTAGCCATATGACCAGGCTTCCCACACTTGAAGCAGATGTTTGATCTCCATTTGTATTCTCCCGAATGCTCCTTCTCGTATTTGCCACACCTCTTCGACCCCGTACCAGGCGTGACCACACGACGATCATCCACCCGTGCCTTCTTGATACTCGTCGGGGCAACACCCCGACCAAACCTTTTCCTATTCCAATTCCGGTCGCCACCACCCTTCTTACTCACCTCAGCCGCCGCCACCTTTAGTTCGCCATACAACCTTCCTGCCAAATCAACTGCCGACCTAAACGTGCTCGGCCGGGCAGCGATCATGTGCCTATGGATATCCCCCGGCAAGCCCCGCATGTACTTCTTAATTTTTCGTGACAGAGGCGTCACCTGATCTAGCACCAGCAGTGCCATTTCGTTGAATTTAGTGGTGTATTGTTGATGTGTCATGGTTCTCGCCTCTAGCTGCAGGAATTCCTTTTCCACCTTATCCATTTCTCTGTGAGGACAGAACTCCTTAATCACCAACTTTTTCAGCTCAGACCACCTCATTCTCCCAATTGCCTGACTACCCTCGGCTTGGACTATATTGTCCTACCAACACAAAGCCGAGTCCACAAACGAGTGGGCAGCAAATTTCACCTTCTAGTCTTCTCGACACTCGCTGATATTCAGAACAACTTCCATTTCTCTCACCCATCAGTGAGCAGCAGCAGCAGTGCCATTACCATAAAAAGTAGGGGGCTTGCACCTTTGAAATGCTCCGTAGTTACAACCTCGTGTCACCTTCGGTGCAGGCTCTTCTTCGTCCTCTTCTTCTTCGTCATCAGATAGAACCGTCTCAGTCTCGGGTTGCCTTCTTTAGCCCGTAGGTCTACTTCTTTCCTTCCTTCCTCCTTCCCTCACAGCCTTGATAACTTCGGTCACCACAAACAGTAAGATTGTCTGCATGACCTAATGCACCTCTTCAACCACAGCCTCCTGCACCGAGGCCCTTAAGTTAGCACTCTCATCGCCGCCCTTCGGATGAGGGTCTCTAGTTCTTCATGAACCACCTTTTCGGCTTTAGGCCTTCCTCTCGTAGGTCGTGGTTCAACCCCACGACCTCTACCACGTGAAGCTTTAGATGATCGACCACCGGCCATCCTCAAACACACACACTAAAAGATTTAAACACCAACACGGTCATTCAAGGGAACAACTCAGTTTATGTGAAGTATAGTAAGTCCCTAATTATAATGGCCAGTTACGATTAGCCACTTACTTTACTCTTCATACCCCCAAGCATTACCTATCATTACTACATCAGTATCTAAATCTACAAGCAACACATAACCGCATAACATGCGCACGTAACACCGGTTAACATTAAGAAAATACCTGATGGCACACAGCTACTCGGGCTGGCATCCCTTCCCTTTCCGTCTCATTTTCAGTTTAAGTTTAGGTTTATTTTGAAAATTTACCCGTTTCACTTAAACTTTGGCCCTGATACCAACTTGTAAGGCCCTGTTCTCGGGACGTTTACAGCTGGCCAATCATCGCTCACAAAACATATAATTATATTAACTTGAAATAAACGTTGTAGCGGAAACATTAAAAACATCATTTTCATTATAAATGCATTTGCAAAATAATACAACATTCGTTACACAATTTCATTTGTTCGCCTTACAATGCAAAAACATTAACAAAAGAATGTCATCCAAAATGCCAAGTAGCTGCCTCGCGCCATCCAGAGTAATGCTCACCTGCCAACTGAAAAATGCATAAAAAATCAGTGTTGCTGAGTGAGTTCTAGTTTTATAATAAAACATACTTTATCTTTCGTTTAAAACCGTTCTTTACTTTCATCCAAATCATAACAGGTTTTAGAATGTGATCACACATCGTACGTACACATAAATAATATTTATTATCTTCATCATCGTTCGTTTCGTACATTTATTATCTTTCATTTCTATCTACGTCATGTCATGTGCTTAACCCCCTTTAGAGCACCAAGCAATTCATCTAGGGTTAAGCGACAAGGACCCCATACATATGGTCAATCACAAAGATTAAACCCTTGTGTGCATTGTAACATCTTGTATGTTTCGTTACTAGAATTTTAACTTCGTTTATTCTTGCATGGATCATTATTGTCAATTTTGAAACTCATGTGTCGTTTATACTTATTCACTATTGTCATTAAGTTTCTATGTATGAAAATTAAAAATATAAATATTAAATAATAATAATGATAACAATAATAATAATAATAATAATAATAATAATAATAATAATAATAATAATAATAATAATAATAATGAGAATAATAATAACTAAAATAATAGTAACAATAATAATAATATTGTTAATAATAATACAAATAATTTGTAAGAGTCACTAAACTTAACAATGATTAAAACTTTAAGTAGTTAAAGTTTAGGGGGTCTTAATATTAATTTATAAACTTTAAATTGAAGTTTCAGCATAAAATATCAACATTTATAAACTACAGGGACCTTTTGTGTAAATTCGAAAACCAACCCCCCTATCCCCTTCTTCCCCGTCGACCACCGGCCAAGGGGTTCCGGCCACCTCCGGCGAGCCTTAAACAAACCAAAAGACTCGTTTTAAAACGCAATTAAGTCGCACCTTAATTATCTAAGTCAATTTCGAAACCTTAACCTCCGGTAATTCGAACAAACCGAAGGTTTTCCAACGAATGAAAACTTGAAACCGAAACCGAAACCGAAATCAATTTCACTCATTTCAGTTATCAAATCAAATTAGTAATCGAATTAATTGAGCATAAACGTACACCTTATCATTTGGAACTCAGTTATATGTTTAATTACATCAAAACAACGATTATCAGGAGAATTAGAATCGAAAGAACATCGCAATTTGCAACTGAGAGTTCATCATTGATCGAGAGTGTTGAGTTCAAATTGATAAGGGGCTATTGGTCAGAATCAACCCCTCAAGCTTTACACGAAGTTAATTCGGGTGGTTTTATCGATTCATACCAAATCGAGTTACTCCCACGATCGCGGCTGTGCTCATAATTATCTTCATCAATTCGTACCAAATCGCGTAAGCCATACACACACCTAGCCTCGGTTTTACATGGGGAATTAAAGCCCCATGTTTAATTAAATTATTGTTCTCGAATTCCAGGTCAATCAGATTGAATCCGAGACCTAGGGTTCATAGAAGAGGGGTTTGTGTAATTATATATTTTAAAAATTTGAAACGAAGTCTAAACAAGTCATAGGGCGCTGGCCCGCCGGTTGAAGTCTTGGGTATACACAAAGGGGACCCGGGTTCGAACCCGAGCATCCTCCAACATTTTTAAAGGCCTTTTCAGCCTTAATTAAATAATGGAAAAGTTTAATATATATATATAAATTATTTTTGTAAATTTCTGATATTTTTTTAGCCACCAAATA
Organism: Flaveria bidentis; assembly: GCA_018326385.1. NCBI lineage: Eukaryota > Viridiplantae > Streptophyta > Magnoliopsida > Asterales > Asteraceae > Flaveria > Flaveria bidentis. Next base: position 1,244 of record BJCM01274698.1, on the reverse strand, counting down.
TTTTATATAATTTTTTCAAGTTTAATTAAATAAATGTCTTTGTAATAAAACATTTTAACAAAGATCGTTTTTGAATAATTTCTTATAAAATGGATTTTAAATAATAATGAATAAATCAGGTCTAAACGTTTCTTTTCATTTATTATTGTTTAAATCATGGTTATTTTAAATAATTACTCAAATATTATATTTAAATTTTAATAATTATTATAAACGATTCAATTTCACTTCTCTATATTTAAACATATAAGGTATATATATATATATATTTTTATTTTTTTTGTATATAAAGTACTTATAAAGAAATGCTCAAATACCCAAATTGAACTCTAGTCCTAGTTAATTCATTAAAACTTATTATTAAAATTAAATCTTGTATTTATATATATTTAGGTGCCTTGTGACGAGTCACGTTGGAACAACGCCTATTATATTTCTTATTAATCATCATTCTTATACTTATTTGTCATGTGAGTTTCCTTGCCCCATTTTACATTTTTCACACTATTTTGGGGTGAAACATGATACTTATACATCATACACTTATAAACGTTTGAGACTTGTAAAGCACTTGCAATTTATTTATATATTTTGTCATGGTTATTTGTGTGTTGTAAGTGATTATATGAGATACATAGTTTGTTTACAATCATTAACAATTGCTAGCCTGGTGACGTCTTAGATCTTTGGGCCTGACAAGCCTATTTGATGCTAAAGCCGAGGTATTGCCGGCTCCTGATGACGTATGCTTGTTCATCATGGGAACCAAATACACTTAGTCAATCTTATATACTTGTAATCAAGTCGAGGTTTGGTTGTAACGATATGTGTTCTATAACCTCACTAACTTATAACCTATGATATGAATTGCTACTTGTATCCTTATCATATTATGTATGAAAACCTTGAAAACTCACCAACTATTTTTAGTTGACCTTTTATTTTTATCATGTTTCAGGTAATCCTCAAGTTTAAAGTGAACTTTTGAAGCTTGGAATAATCTAGGACTTGGACCTAGTTAATGAAATAAAAAGATTACATTTTGTTATGTTATGTTTGAACTTATTTCATGTTTGAGACTTATGTTTGTAATGCCTTTTGAACTTATAATTTAAATATTTACATTTAAATATAACGTTATGTGGTTGTGAACAATCTTAACCCTCACGTCTCGACGTTTCTGCCGTCAAGGTTGGGGTGTGACAGATTGGTATCAGAGCCCATAACTATAGGGATTTAGGTTA
>BJCM01274694.1:0-24551 GCA_018326385.1 Flaveria bidentis | reverse complement strand
ACTGGATGATTTTCTTTCTAGGAACAAGAGGCTGACTAGGAATCTTGTCTCTTTTCTTTGTGTCTAGCAAAGTTACCAGCTTTCTTCTCAGCTTCTTCTCTTCATCATTTAAGAAGTCATAGTTGAGACCAAGAAGTCTAGAAGCATGGTCCAGTGTTCTTCTGGGCAGATCAAGAAATTGATCTCTTGTGAAGGAACATGAAGATCCATCAACATAAGACAATTTGACAGAGTCTTCTTCATAAGAGATGTCGCTCTGGGTTGTGCAGTTTGAGAGCTTTGTCTTGATTGCCTTGAATTCTTCCAAGGAGAGATGTTTGGAAGGCTGAGGGGATGGTTGGGAAGGTTGTGGTGCAGTGGTTCTGGAGAGTGTTTTGGGTTGAAGGATGGGTAGTTTAGGTGGTTGAGGTGAGGAAGTAGGTAAGGATAATGGTATGGGTTCAGGTGTGTAGGGTTTAGTTTTGATGATGAATGGAGAGGGTAATGGTTTAGGTTGGGGTTGAGTGGTTGGTTTGAAGAACATCTCCTGTACCCTTCTATACATCTCTTTCCTTTTGCCCAAACGAATGTCAGCCTTGATTTCACTAACAATTTGTTGGAGTGTCTTTTCAGACATGAATCCCACCTGCCTGCCAGAGAAGCCGTGCGCCCTGAGATAGTCTTTCACCCAGGCTTTCTCACCTATCTTCTGGGTCACAGTGACCCTTGCTTCTTCTTCTTTCTTCTTCTTCTCCTCCAACTTCTCTCTTGCAGTATTCTTTCTCTCCTTCTCCAGTAGATCTTACTCTTTGTTGAAGAGCCATAGGATCGTCTCATCATTGTGTCAAGATAGTTCTTGAAGAGAGAAATCTTGGGAGGTTAGGAAAGTTTCCTTTTTCCTCTGGAGCTGCATGTCAGCTTCCCTCTGTTCTCTTTCTTTTTCTTCCTCTAAAGCCAACCGCGCTTCTTCCTTCTGTTGTTCATTCCGCAACGTGGTTGCCTTTTCCAGCTCTATCAGCTGCTGTAATGGTAGCAGGAGTATGTCTTTATTGGCAGCTCCAAGCTTGATAAGCTGATTAATGATTTCTACCCTCTTCTTATTCTTTATTGCCTCCTAGTTGGCTACCTTTTCTTTTAAGCTTTTCAATCCTCTCCTCTTCCTGAAGCTCTTCCGTAGTCATTTTCTTCATTCCTTTATCATCTTTTGAAGTGCTTGACTTTGGTGGTTCTTGAAGAAAGGATTCAGATTGTGAGAGAGGTATTGTAGGTGTCTGAGCTAGAGGTTGATTAAGAAAGTTCTCACTCTTTACCTCATATGCCAGTTCTAGAATTGCATCTGTGATGATTAGATCCTCGGACAAGGAGAACAGTCCTTTCGTAGCTTCCATCTCAGCTTCAGAAGATTCGGTTTGTTCTTCCAAGACTTTGATTTCAGCTTCGGAAGTTTGAGGGAGTGTATTATTTATCCCAACTGTTTCAGTTGCTGGGCCATCAATCCTCATTTCCCTTTGAATTTAATCTTAGGTTCTATTTGGACCTTAGGTTGAATAACTTCTTCCCTAATGGTAGAAGGTGCACTAATCCACTAAAGCTCTTCAGCTCCAAAGTACATCATAGCTGCATCAAGGCTTGGCTGATCTAGAGAGGATCTCAGTAGGAACTTGGAGAAGAGCCTGTAGAAATCTCTAAGCATCCTTGGGTCTATCTATAGTATAACTTGGGATGGCTCAGATAAGGTAATTGCATTGGGAGCCGAGTATTTAGAAGTTGAAGTTTGGCTCAGTGGTTCCTCAGATGTTTTTCTCTGAACATTCTCACCCTTTTTGGTAGCATCATCTTGAGAGCTAGATGAGCTGGAGGAAGAGGTCAAGGAGACCTAAACAGGTACATGCCTAACAGATCTCTCAATCTGTTTCTCAACTAGTTGAGCCTTGAGATTTGTCAATATCAAGTGCTGAGTGGTAGACCTATCCTCTAAAGTCCTAACCTTGGATTCAAGATTTGAGACTTTAGACAATAGGTCTTTGATGATGAGTTGCATTCTTCCCTCATCTTCTTTTGAAGAATCATGGGGAGATGAGGTAACATACCTGGTATGTTCATCCTCACCACCAGATGTGGTTTCTTGGCACCCTAGTTTCCCTTGCTTGATGATGTCTCTTTCAGAGTCATCAAAAGGCATGGTTGCCACATATTCAATCTCAGAAATGTTACCACTGTCCATAGGGTCCATTGAGGCACCTTCTGTAATTGCAGCTGAATCTGCATGAGTCCCCTCCACATAAGTGGGACTCACCTCAGTAAAGGTTTGCTGATGGGGGCAAGAGATAAGAGGTCTCTCTAGGCTCTATTGATCTTTGAGAGAGTGTTGTAGATCAACTTCATTGCCATGGATGGACATAATCTCTTCATCAGTTTTGAAAAGAAGGTCAGTGAAAGATAGAGAGGTTAAACCTTTTGACCCGGGACTTTGATCAATGTCTATAGGCATTGAGCCTATAGTGAGGCTATCCCTTTTTGGCTGCTCAGAGGAGTATAGATACTCACCCTGAGGGCTTTCAGTTTGGATTTCAGGCTCATGGTTTTGAGATTGAGAAGACTCAAGACCCATATTAAGGTCAAATATGAAGGATGGTGAGACCTCAAACTGAGTGGGAGCCTATTGTTCCACTCTAGTCTTTTTGGATTGAACATGAAGTGCTTGTTCAATCAGAGTAGATTCAAGGGTTCGTTTGGGGCGCCCTTGGTATATGATGGTGATGGGGTGAGAAGGTAGAGTTGATAGTGTGGGGGCAGTTGCTGGTGTGGGTTCATCACTTGTGGGGTGAACAGGGATGTCACCAGGAGCTATTTGCTCAGTCAGTTCTGGAAGCAGAGAAGTATACCTTCCAGGGAAGTTGGTGGACACCTTCTTCAAAGTCTTGAAGATGGTTGGCCTCATTTGAGGGACACTCAGAGCAACTGCATAGACTAGCTGACTCTAGTCCATCTCATAGTTGATAATGTGCTAGAGAAATCTGGGATACATAAAGAATGTGTCTCGCTGGAGATTTCCCATAAGATTGGTCAGCACAAATCTTGAGTAGTTGAATCTGAGGCCTCTCACCATTCCATGAACTAGGCACCCTAGTTCGTATGGAATTTGATCGCATCCCCCAGATTTATTGGACAAACAGTGAAGAATGACATGCAGCAGTAACTTCCAGTTGTAAGAAAAATTGAACTTGTAAACAGTGGACCTGCTAATGTCTCCACCATATCCTATTTGTATGTAAGTGTTGTTCAAATCTGCTTTGGGGAACTCTATGGGGGCACCTTCATCATGAAGCTCAAGATGCTCCCTGATGATTTGCTCAGTAATGACCAACTCTTGGCCAAAAATGCTCGATCGAATTACATGAATCCCATTTAGGGTTTCAGTCTGACTGTTATCCCAAAATTCAGCCATGTGATTGCAATACATAGTGGGATTAATAGTTAGGGCAGTGTAATAGGATGATTGGGTAAGAAAGGAAATGATTTCAGAGAAGTCGGCATCTCTTGAGAAATCAAGAAGTGCGATTTGATTGTGCTGAGGGTTAAATGCCATTTGTGAAAGGTGAAAGTGGATGAGTTAAAACGACAATTCCACCAAAAACCAAATAAATCAAATTATAAACATGTCTTTCGAGAAATACCCAAGTAAACATTATTTTCATCCAAATATAGATATTCTAAGCATATGTAAAATGATATCCTAGAAAGCAATAGATTGGTTAGTAAAGATTATTATCATGTAAAAATCCACACTTCTCACAACATGCACTCAGAATCGGCTAAATATATGGAGTCATAATCAAGATTAAGCTTGGGTAAATTGGGAAGGAAGAAAGCTTTTGAGGGAAGTAAAAATGAGGTAAGAAGATGAAAGTGAATAGTCGGGATTATTTAAAAGAGGGTGAAGTGGCGGTAATGGGGTTAGGATAAGGTGATGTGAAATTTTAGTGGATGATGTGACAGGGGCTGTAATGTTTAGTTCAGTTAAATAATCCGACATCATTAACAAGATCTTTACTTTTTACACTATAGGGCCCAAAATATTTCCGTTACACTGTAAAGTTTCTCTCTTCTGAGTATAAAACACTTCTGAAGGTAATTTGTCTTCTGAATGGAGAGTTTTATAAGCTTTCGAAGTAGATCTGATATGTAATCAATCGTTTCTTTCGAGACTAAAAACTCTTCCGAGAAGAAAATTATCCTTGGAGGAATTTTGCTTCGGAAGATATGTGAAACATCTTCTGGGGGTTAATTCCTCTTCGGAAGAATTTATACTTAGTGAAAAAAGTTTCAAAGAGAGAAACCTTTTATAACAAGGCTTAGATTGAATTGACATATGACATCACATATTTAAAAGGTTTTCAAAAAGAGGTATACTAATCAATGTTTATCATCCTAATGGCTATAATAAGATACTTAAATCTCTGTTCATCAAAAGCTTTGGTGAACAGATCGGCATATTGTTCATTTGAATCAACTTTGATTAGTTTGATTAGATTTTTCTCATGAATATCTCTAATGAAATGATACTTGATATCAATATGCTTTGTCTTAGAGTGCTTCACAGGATTTTTAGTGATGGAGATAACAGTGTTGTTGTCAATATGGATATGAGTGCTCATAAAGTTGAATCCATAGTCTAACATCTAGTTTTGAATCCACAGCAGCTGAGCATAACAACTTTTGTGACAACAATGTATTCAGCTTCAGCAGTTGATGTAGAGATACGGGATTGTTTCTTGCATTGCCATGAGATGATCCTTCCACCAAGAAATTGACATATTCCTGATGTTGATTTCTTGTCAATGTTACAGCCACCCTAGTCACTGTCAGAGTATCCATAAAGATTAAAATTGTTGTTCCTGGGATACCAGAAACCTAATTTAGGTGCTCCTATGAGGTATCTGAGGATTCTCTTGGCAGCAGCTAGGTAAGACACCTTTGGAGCAGCCTGATATCTTGCACAAATACATGTGGCAAACATGATATCAGCTCTACATGTTGTTAGATACATCGGAGAACCAATAATTGCCCTATACTGATATTGATTAGTATCCTCCCCCTCAGAATCAGGGCATAGATTATGGTTTCTTGGTATGGGTGTCTTGGCTGGCTTACAATCTTTCATTTCAAAACTTTCTAAGATGTCATTAACATACTTGGGTTGATTGATGAAAAACCCTTCCTTCATTTGCTTTACCTGAATTCCAAGGAAGAAGTCCATTTTTCCCATGGAACTTGATGGGTGCAGATAGTATATATGTTTGATAAAGATTTATCGCACAAATTCAGTTTTAAATGGTTATTACTAGTACTAAAGCACACACACAAAATGCAAGTGTACCTATCGTGTGGTAATATAGTGTTCGTAAGAACCGAGTATCAATCCATGGACAAACCTAGCCTACTCAACAAAGTTGATGACTGTCAGATTTGGTTTTTATTAAAGAAAATGATAAGTTGCACTGGAAAGATTTTTAGGGTTTAATAACAATGATAAAAATAAAGTAAACAAAGATTTGAAGTGTTTGGATTTAAAACCAGGGAATAAAAGTTATCATCCTAAATAGACTCCACTTATGATCCTAATTAGACTCCACTTATGTAATCGTGATGAATTGGGGGTGTGATTTAAAGATATGGATTAATGTATTTATGTTAATGTTTATAAAGATGAGCTGACACGATTTCTCATCTATCCTTCTGCTGTAGTGACTAGGATCACGCCAGGTTGAGTTTTACTGCTTAGATCAAAGCCTTAGTAATGTAGGTAAATCTTTTGTGACCTATTTCACATATGATTTCTAAAAACATAACTTAATGTTAAAAAGAGAGTTGATCAAGTTCCTTCCTAACATACCATTAATTTTAGAAAACCATAACAACTACTGAAGATTTCTCAAACAAATAAAAAGGAACCCGCAAATGATCAGAATGTTAAAGTGATATGATTTCTAATAACCATTTCTAGTTCATTAGCCATGGATTTGTTATGAAGACAGGTTTCACAAATGAAAGTTAATCATACGGTTTTCAACCTTGTATGACAATCACAATCACAAACAATAAATTTATAACTTCCCGTTCAAATGTAAATGCTACCCATCTATAGTTTTCCCACGAACACCATAACATTAACATAATATTTATCACACCATTAGTTCATCACAAGTTACATAAGTTTCATCTGATTAGGACGAGAAATAGAGTTTAGCTCATAATGAGCTTGAACATAACAACAGATAACAAAGAAGATAGATATGTAATCATCGGTGAAATGGAACAGTCAAACCGATAATCCACAATGGATGACGTTTAGAGGTTCCCGAGCTTCTTCCAAGCGTTGTATGCCCCTCCCGAGCCTCCAAATGACCTTGATGTCTTGATTCCCTAGAGAATTTTGCAGAGTAACTCTTTCCCCCAAAGGTTTTTAAAAATGGTGAACTTAGACTTCTATTTATAGGCTTTTTGGAGTGTTTAAGCACGACCCCGTGCCTAAAAAGCACGACCCCGTGTTAGTGCAATGCTTACGAAAGTTGGTCGGCTCGTACATGAAGGTTGTGTTGGGCACGACCTCGTTCTAAATGGGGCACGACCCCGTGTTGGAGGTGGGGCACGGCCCCGTGCCTCCGTGGGGCACATCCCCGTGTCTACTTTTAGGGGACAGTACTTTTTGTCCTGTCAGATGTCCAAGCACGGGGGTGTGTTTCTGGCAAGGCATGGAGGCGTGCTTAATGAGGCACAACCCCATGCTTGGACTCCAAAGCTTGGATTACTTCAATTTTTTGTTAAATATGCTTTTTTTGTCCATATTGCCCTTTTAAACACCTGAAAACACAATTTAACACTTAAGTACATTTTCATCATTTTAAGGAAGATATTATGGAATAATTGATGTGCTATTGATAGGATTTTTATGTATAATTTGGAGCACATCAAACATCCCCACACTTGAAGTTTGCTTGTCCTTAAGCAAAAATCATTTAAAACGACAATTCCACCAAAAACCAAATAAATCAAATTATAAACATATCTTTCGAGAAATACCCAAGTAAACATTATTTTCATCCAAATATAGATATTCTAAGCATATGTAAAATGATATCCTAGAAAGCAATAGATTGGTTAGTAAAGATTATTATCATGTAAAAATCCACACTTCTCACAACATGCACTCAGAATCGGCTAAATATATGGAGTCATAATCAAGATTAAGTATGACTAATACACTCAATTGCCTAGTATGAATACATGTGAAATCATATGCTTGTTAAGGGATCAAATCTCCACATACTTAGATATTTACTTTCATAAATCATTAGGCCTTTGATGGGTTATAACTTGGCTCGGGCTCGGGTATGGAATATTTGGAAAAAGTGGCTAATTGCTAAAGACGACGGTCTTGGCTTATTTTTCTAACATAAAATGCAAGAAAAGCAATAAAAGGTTCCCTATACAATACTTCAAGCTAGAAGGGATATGCTAACTTGAGGACTCGTTTAAGGTCAGATTTTTAAGACCGTATTTTGTTTTCAAGAACCGTACTTCATCTTTTACCCTAAGATACACAAAACTTTCATTTCTCGAGGATCGTTCGACTTGGAGCCTAATAGCACCCAATCGTATTAGTTCTTTGTATTTGTATTGAGATTCAGTTTGATTCTTTTTGCATTTTCCATTATGGGACCAATTTCCATAGTCCGGGCATCTTTCATATCTTTTTGCCCGTCTCTTTATAGCACTTTTTGAAATCCCACAAAATGGAGGAACTTGTTCCTTTTTTCGCTATTTCTTTCTTGCGTCGAACGTGAGATTGAAAATTTGTTCGTGGATTTCTGGGGGAAGTCCCGGTTTTTTCATGATGAAGTCAACAAAGCAAATTGAAATCAAAAGAATGTGTTCCAGTTCTTTAAGGTTTGTCGGTAAATAACCAATTTTTTTAAGCCAAAAACGTGTCTTTAACGAAAACGGGTTTTGTTGAAGGCTTTTTTTTGGTTAAGTGACTTGGTTTTGGGTGATTTTAAAGACAAAAGCGTTTAAGCTCAACGGGGCTAACTAGGGTTGACGTTCGGGTAAGGAAAATTAAAGAAAATGGTTGGGGCTCGAATGGTTATGGTTTTCTAGTGCCTAACTCATTTTTATGCAACAAATACTAATTAAGGTCTTGAAATGTATACCCAAAGCAAGTTCTAATCACATGTATCATATGGCACCCTCAATTAATCCAGAATGAAAGTAGAATTGTAATTCGCAAAAGCTGTTTAAGGCTCAAAAATAAACTCACATATGGATGGAATTGGGTAAAAGTGTTTTATTTTACATGATTAAATATTTTACTAGATTATTGCTTTTAAGGATGTCACAAAAAAACATTTTCAATTTTATTTGGACGTTGTGAATTTACTTCTTTTTTCCTGTAAACATATATTTATAATTTGGTTTATCAAAAATTATATTAAATTTTTGGTTTCTTGTCACAAAAATTACTTGTTAAGTGATCTTTTTCTAAAGTTTTTAAATTTGGACCTTATTAGCAAAGTCAAAAGCATTACTCCCATCTCCACACTTAAAATTCACATTGTCCTCAATGTGATTAACATATTCAAGATCAAGAAAGGGTAATGAAATAACTCCCCTAAAAATTATAAATTTGTCACTTGTGTCTTGTTTGCCCTCGAGTTGGTAGAATCTTTGGGATCACTAGAAATGTCACCAAAAATTGAAAGCATTAAAATCCTAAAAACACAAAATAAAAAAATGACATAAATTAAAAGATAGATTGGCATGAAACATATGTGCCGGGCCCCCGAAAATGATACGGTTTTCAAGGGCTTTGTGGTGGGATATCCCCCCACTCATGGTACATTCGGTTCCTGATGTACGTGTCATCGTGGCTCAGGTCATCGACTTGGGAATGCAGATTTTCGACTCGGTCGAAGGCTCCTTGGGTGTAAGGCCCCGTTCCCGGGACGCTTACAGCTGGCCAATCATCGCTCATAAAACATATAATTACATTTAACTTTCATACAACATCGCAGCGGAACATTAAAATAACTTTTTCATCACAATTGCTTTTGCAAAATAATACAACATTCGTTACACAGTTTCATTTGTTCGTATTACAATGCAAAAACATTAACAAAAGAATGCCATCCAAATGCCAAGTAGCTGCCCCGTGCCATCCTCAGCAATGCTCACCTGCCAACTGGAAAATGCATAAAAAGTCAGCGTTGCTGAGTGAATTCTAGTTTAATGTAAAACATACTTTACCTTCATTATACCATTCTTTAATTTAATATGTGATCACACATCATACGCACACATAGATAATATTATTATTATCTTCATCATTCGTTCGTTAACTTTCGTTCTTTCATCGTACGTCATTATCATTCATTTCATACATAACTTTCATACTTTCATTCATACGTTTATCATTACATTTTTTCATTCCGTCAAAACCATGAAGCTGGTACTGGGCCGAAGTCTATCATAGACCTTCCATCATGCGCACAGCAGCCTGGCCACAGTACTGAAGGTAAATTCAGGTGTACCATTGTCATGTGCTATACCCTTCCGTCATGCATAAAGCTGGTACTTGGCCAAAGTCTATCATAGACCTTCCGTCATGGCGCACAGCAGCCTGACCACAGTACCGAAAGTATGCAATAATGGTTCCATACAAATGGTCAATCACAAAGAAAGACCCCGATGTGCATTCTTCTGGGGTAGCTAACCCACACACCATTGGGCTAACACCCTCCATTGGGGTGTGACCCGACATATAAGGCTTGCAAGACTTACATTATTTCCGAGCGTTTATTAATGCATGCATTCATTCATCATGTTCCTCTTTTCATTATCTTCCGCTTTACGTTACATAATACTTTCATTTCATTCTCAACATTCCACGTAAAGCCAAGGGCAAATAATCATACATAATAAAAAAGGAACATCATCATAAACAGTCAACATAATCATACAGGGCATCATACATACATAACATACATCATACATACCATCATGCACAAGCATCAATCATACTTCATAACATGCCCATCATAACATCTATGACTTCAAAAAGTCAACTTACATAGCCCCCGGGAATCTTCCAAGTCAAAACCTAACTTTCACTTTTTCCCAAGAAGTCAGAAAATATTCTAAGTGTTCATCCGCATTTGTTAAAGTTCATCCGCATTTCCTTTCCTTCATTCGCATTTCTTTTACTCCATCTTCATTTCCCAATACTCATCCGCATTTCTCACACTTGGTCAATGTTCATCCGTATTGACTTTCATCTGCATTTCTTCCAATACTCATCCTCATTTCTCCTACTTAATAGTTGATGCTCATCCGCATTAATTGTTCATCCGCATTGACTTTCCATTGCTCATCCGCACTGACTTACTTAATAGTTAATGCTCATCCGCATTAAATGTTCTTCCGCATTGAATTTCCATTACTCATTCGCATTGACTTACTTAATAGTTAATGCTCATCCGCATTAATTGTTCATCCGCATTGACTTTCCATTGCTCTTCCGCATTGACTCACTTAATAGTTAATGCTCATCCGCATTAACTGTTCATCCGCATTGACTTTCCATTGCTCATCCACATTGACATACTTAATAGTTAATGCTCATCCACATAAACTGTTCATCCGCATTGACTTTCCATTACTCATCCGCATTACTTCTGCATACTTAGGCAGATTCTAAAACTTAAACATATGAGCCCTAAACATGAGATCTTAGTTCCCCGGTACCATCTATCATGTTTTAAGCTTAAATCTCACATTCTTAGCTTTAGAAACACAATCATAATATCAACAAGCATGAACATAGTTCAACATCACATCGTAATCACATCATAAATACATTCATTCATACGGGTTTAAAATCCAATTAAATGAAAACATACATTCATGCATTTCTAGCCACAAAATCAGTTAAAAACTAGTAAAAGAGGGGTTCTAGAATTCACCTTTGCAGCTCTTGAGTATGGCTTTATTGAAACTCGTTTGCAATTGAGTTTAACCACCTAGAAACCCACTAAAAACATACCCGAACACATACATACACACATAAGAATAAACTTGAGGATATGACCAGTCAAGAATATCATAAAACCATGAATTCTTACCTTGAATTCAAATTCTTTCTTGTTCTTCCTTCAAAACCGAGAGTTTTCTGCTCTCTTGCCACTTTCTCTCTCTAAAATCCGAAGATTTGTGATGTGTGTGACATATGGGCGGCCATACCACCTTTTACACCCACTTTTCAAAGATTTTGTCATTTTTGTCACTTTTAACCCCTAGACTTGGGCTTTATTTCTTTTCCTTCTTTTTCTTCACTTTAGTGTTCTTTCTTGACTTTTAAAAATAACTGGGTTTTACATTGGGCATATTCAAATGATTGCCTTGCATGGTCGCTGGTGGTTTGGATTGACTCATAAAGGTCTAACATGGTTGGGAATTCCCTTGTACGTGAAGTTATAGATCTAGCTCCGGCTCCTTCCGGCTGTATCGCCATGCATAGGTCCATAATTATTTCTTCGGGATCCGCCGAATCCCAGATTTGTCCCTTCTTATCCATGAATCTCGGCAGCCCATTTGGTAGGCTTGTGACCATGTACATACTTGTGCAAATGCTCAAGTATAACAGTCCGACATCACTTCTTCAGTTCCCTCAGTGTTACAACCATAGCTCTCATATAAGTTCAAAATCTAGCTTCCTCCAAACATGGGTGTTGGAGCACCTGTAATCGTATTCCTGGCAAAAAGATTAAAAAACAAATACCCAATATTACATGGCAATTGATTAACCATACAATATAAAATAAACAAGTCCCTCAAATTAACAACTCCCTCACTTTGACCACGAGCTGTTATAGAATGACTAAGTAACCGATGAATGTATCGTAGCAGCGGGTCTCGTATCTGACTGCTATTTGTTTTACTCGAGTTGAACCCCCCGGTTCCAATCCGCTCCCAAAATTCTTTTCTCATTGCACCACTTTCCACGTCTTTACTTTCCTCATCCGGGAAGGTATGGTACGCCGGTATTCCAGATATTGCTACCTCCTCCATTTCTTATTCCGTGTAGATTCCGAGATAGATACCAAACAAGGCAATGGATGTTTTATGCCAATGTCCAGCAAGTCTGAATTACTGCACTATCATCCTAAGGGTTAGAGTCTTTAATGCTAAATCTGAAAGATGCTAAAAATTCAAGAGTTAGTTCATAAACGGAAGGTCTATTTTGTGAGAATAAATGCTTCCACTGTATACTCAATAATTTATTATATCTTTCTAGCTGTCCAACAACTGCTAGTGTTTCTTCATTTGCTTTTAAGTGGGATCTTTCGACCCTTTGTAGTAGTCTTTGATGTATGTCACGACACCATCTCTCGCGGCTCCCTTCAAATTGTAAGTAGGGATGATCCATGATCCTGAAATTTTAAAAATAAGTTAATATATACAAAACAAATTTCTTGAACAGTTTCATGATGTTAGTGAAAACCATGTGTTTTTCAAGACATAACATCATAATGATTCAACTCATGTTCAAAAATAGTTGAAAATTTATCATCCAAGGAAAATTTGTTGAACATGGGGCTGCGTTTTATGAAACATGGGGGTGCGGTTAACATGGTTAGGCATGAAATCTTGACTCGAGCACGCGTGGTTTTGTTTGTAAACCTTTGATTAAGCGTGGGTTTAACATTATCTTGCTTTAAAAATCAAAGATTATACGTTTAACATTTTAATCACTTGTTAATAATTCAAGATACTCAAAAAATATATATAGTGTTTAATACCACTTGTGAATTCTTGTAACTTGAACGTGATTAACAAATATTTCACATCGAATTATGAAGATAGTCTTGTTAACAATATAAGAAAACAAACAATTTAACTAACTAAAGATACTAATTAACACTAATCTACTACAAGAATTTTTAGAGACACGGGAGCGTGCTTCATGAGGCACGACCCCGTTCTTGTGCTTGTGAAGTCCTAAAAATTGTTAAAAAATTAAGAAAAAATTATGTACAGGTGCCGCATTTAAGTTTCGGGTCTTCGGCACGACCCTTCCCCACAATTAGTTTTAGTTGGGGCGGAAGTGTAATTCGTCCAAGGGAATCTTGGTTGGTCCATCGTTATACGGTTTCAAACGATGACCCTTCACTTTGAAACTTAAACCTTCGTGGTTATAAATTTCAATGGCACCATTCAGAAACACGTTTTTGATCGTATAAGGTCCAGACCAACGTGATTTCAGTTTTCCGGGAAACAAACGTAAACGAGAGTTGTACAGTAAGACACGTTCTCCCACATGAAATTGTTTTGTCTTCTTTAATCGAGCGTCGTGGAATTTCCTTGTCTTTTCTTTGTAGACCCTGGCGTTTTCGTACGCTTATTCTCTCAATTCCTCTAATTCGTGGATTTGTAGGAATCGATTCTTTCCTGAAAGGTCTTGATCGAGGTTTGCTGCTTTAAGTGCCCAAAAGGCCTTGTGCTCTAGTTCCACAGGTAGATGACACGACTTCCCATAAACTAGTTTAAATTGTGTGGTGCCGATAGGAGTCTTATAGGCTGTTCAAAAAGGCCATAATGCATCAACTAACTTGATAGACTAGTCCTTGTGATTTTGACCTACAGTTTTCTCAAGGATTCATTTGATGCCTCGGTTAGTGACTTCAGCTTGCCCATTCGCTTGTGGATGGTAAGCAGTTGTAAAGCGATGGTGAACTCCATAACGCGCCATTGCTCGTTCGAGCTGATTGTTACAGAAATGAGTTCCTCAGTCACTAATTAGAGCTTTGGGGGCACCGAAACGAGAAAATAGTTTTTTAAGGAATTTGACAATGTTTCTGGCATCATTAGTAGGCAGGGCTTGAGCTTCAGCCCATTTTGAAACGTAATCAACTGCTACCAAGATATAACGATTGCCAAATGACACCGGGAATGGCCCCATGAAATCAATACCCCATATATCAAATACCTCACATACTTGAACTGGTTTCTGAGGCATCTCATCCTGTGTTAAGATATTGGTTGCTCTTTGACATGCATCACAAGTGCGTACCATGTTATGAGCATCTTTGAAGATCGTGGGCCAGTAAAATCCAGAGCAACTACTTTCTTGGTTGTTAAGGTTGCTCCATGGTGTCCTCCTGTGGGTCCTTTATGACAGTGGCTTAGGATTTGTTCTGCTTCACTTCCGTATACGCATCTTCGAATGATTTGGACTGCATCGATTCTGAACAGATACAGGTCCTCCCAATAGTAATGTTTGATATCAGTAAAGAATTTCTTCTTTTACTGATAAGTCATTCCTTTGAGAAGGATTCCGCTTGCTAAGTAATTTGCAAAATTGGCGAACCAAGGATGTTCATGGATTGAGGATTGAATGTGAATAAGGAATTCGTGAGGAAAATTGTCGTTTATTATGGCTTCCTCAGTTTGTGAAGGGCTTGAATCCTCAAGACGCGAGAGATGATCAGCCGCTAGATTTTCCGCACTTTTCTTATCACGAATTTTGATGTCAACTTCTTGAAGTAGAAGAATCCAATGAATCAATCTCGGCTTTGCATCTTGTTTGTTGAACAAATAACGAAGGGCTGCATGATCGGTGTAAACAATTGTTTTTGAAAGGATTAAATACGAGCGAAATTTGTCAAATGTGAAAACTACCACAAGAAGTTCTTTTTCGGTGGTGGGGTAGTTTTCTTGGGCGTCGTTTAGGGTTTTGCTCGCATAATGAATTGGGTGAAATTGCTTGTCTTTTCTCTATCCTAATACGGCTCCTACCGCGAAATTGCTTGTGTCGCACATGAGTTCAAATGGTAGCGTCCAATCTTGGGAAACCTTGATTGGAGCAGTTACTAGTCTCTCCTTAAGCAATTTGAATGCATTAATGCATTCATTAGAAAATATGAATTGAGCTTCTTTCTCAAGAAGTTGAGTCATTCATCGAGCGATTTTTGAGAAATCTTTGATGAAACGACGGTAGAATCCTGCATGACCTAGGAAATCTCTAATATCTTTCACGGTTGTGGGATGTGGAAGTTTAGAAATAGTGTCGACTTTGTCTTGATCGACTTCAAGCCATGCTCGAGAGGTTTTGTGTCCTTACATTATTCCTTTCATAACCATGAAGTGGACTTTTCCCAATTTAAAACATTGTTAGAATCTTCACATCTAACCAACATCTTTTCCAGATTTCCAAGACATTACTCAAATGAGTTTCCAAAGACGGAGAAATCATCCATGAAAACTTCCATTGAGTGTTCAATCATGTCATGAAAAATAGCTACCATGCATCTTTGAAATGTAGCAGGAGCATTACACAATCCGAACGACATTCACCGATAAGCAAATATGCCATATGGACAGGTGAATGTCGTCTTCTCTTGATCTTTAGGAGCAATAGGAATTTGAAAATAACCTGAGTAACCGTCCAGGAAACAATAAAACATTTTTCTAGATAATCTCTCAAGCATTTGGTCGATGAAAGGAAGAGGGAAGTGATCTTTCCTTGTAGCGTCATTGAGTTTGCGATAGTCTATACAAACTCTCCATCCTGTGACCGTATGAGTGGGAATAAGCTCATATTTCTTTTTAGTTACAACAGTCATTCCTCCTTTCTTTGGAACAACTTGGACGGGACTGACCCAAGGCGAATTAGAAATAGGTTAAATCAAACCATCATCTAGCAGTTTGATTACTTCTTTCTTCACCACCTCTTGCATGCTTGGGTTTAAACGTCTTTGAGGTTGAATGACGGATTTGAAGTTCTCCTCCATCAATATTTTCTGAGTGCAAAAGGATGGATTGATTTCCTTGATGTCCATGATTTTCCATGAAAATGCTCGTTTGGGTGCCTTAAGCACATTGAGCAACTTGTTCTTCTCATCAATTGATAAGGCAAATGAGATTATGACAGGAAGTTGAGATGTGTTTTCAAGAAAAGCGTATTCGAGATGAGATGGAAGTTCTTTGAGCTCAAAATTCGGAGGGTCTTTGATAAAAGGTTTGGCTTTTGGTTCTAGATCTTTCTCAATGATCTCAAATGCTTCTTGATGAAATGATGTTTTATCAACTTCAAGTTTTGGAATGATTTGGTTCTCACATACGGGTTCAGTGATTTGGACCCCTATTAATTGAGTGTTGTAAGCTTTATTTTGAAGAGTTTTCTTCAAATGACAACTTATGATCGAATCACAAGCATCAACGTAATAGAGTGAGTCATCATGATGTTGAGGGTGTTTCATGGATTGGCCTATATCGAAAGTTACTTCCTTCTTGTCTACTCTAAGCGTGAGTTTGACTGTATAAACATCAATGAGGGCTCGAGCAGTTGCTAAGAAAGGTCGACCTTGGATAAGAGGAACATTTTTGTCCTCATCCATGTTAAGGATCACAAAATCAACTAGAAATATGAATTTGTCAATTTTAACTAAGAGATTTTCAATGATGCCCCTCGGATATTTGACAGAACGGTCAGCTAACTGGATGCTCATACGGGTAGGTCTAGGTTCACCTAGGTTTAATTTTTCAAAAAACCACATAAGGCATAAGGTTAATGCTTTCACCTAAATAAGCTAACGCGTTACTGATAGAAAGATTTCCTATTAGGAAATGTATGGTGAAACTTCCTGGATCAGTAATCTTTTGAGCTTGTTTGTTTTGAAGAATTACAGAGCATTCCTTATTCAAAACCACGTGTGATAACTCTTCTAGTTTCTTTTTGTTCGACAAGACACCTTTTAGAAACTTAGCATAGTTTGGCATTTGTGCTAAGGCCTCCACCAAGGGCAGATTGATGTGCAGTTGCTTGAACAACCCAAGGAATTTTCCATATTATGCCTCCATTCTTTGTTGTCTCAAACGACCTGGGTATGGAGGTGGTGGAACATAGGGTGGTGGTGGAACTTATTTCTTGGCTGGTTCTTCAATAACAATAGGTTGCTTTTGCTTATCACTCACATTACTTGGACTTTTAGTTTCTACTTCTTCAAGGATTGGCTGTAATGCGGGTGCATCACATTGAGTGGTTTTGCCACTCCTGGTGGTGATGGCTTTGACTTGAGCATTAGGGTTTGTCACAGTGTTGCTGGGCAAAGCTCCTTGAAGTCTTTCAGATAGTTGTTGTGCTATTTGACCTACTTGGTGCTCTATGGTCTGCAATGATGCTTTGTTGCTTTTGATGTCAACTTCGTTTCTTTGGAACCTCTCCTCATTTCTTCGATCAGCTTTCTGGATGTACTCATCTGTGGCTTGTGTGGTTAACAACAACTGCTGCAATAAGTCTTCCATTGATGATGCTCCACAGTCTTGGTTGCTTGGACCTTGGTATGGTGGTTTCTGTTGTTGGTAAGGTGGCCTTCAGTTGAATCCAGATGATTGTTGGTTATTACTAGCATCTCTGTAATTCGAGTTGCTTCTCCAATTTGAGTTGTTGTTGTATGAGTTAATTGGGCCTCCTACGTAGTCAACATCTTCAACTATCATAATGCCTTGTGGGCATTCGTTGGTCTTGTGTGAATTTCCACATGTGTTGCAACGTGTTGGAGTTTTCTTTAGCTCGCTTTGCAATTTTTCGAATTTTTTGGCTAGAGCTTCTAATTGGGCTGCAATTAGGGTTTGAGTCTACTTGATGAATACCTTTGGAACTAGGTTTGGTCCTTAAGGGATTGTAAACAAAGCTCTTCCTAGCTGCCCTTTCTAAGGCTTGGTATGCTTCTGTTGGTGTGACACTTCTGAAATCTCCTCCCGTACTTTGGTCTACCGCTTGCTTGTAGGCTCCGCTGATTGCATCGTAAAAGGTTTGACACTGCAGCCACATATCAAGTCTGTGATGTGGACATCTCCAAAGGAGACTTTCATATCTCTCCCATGCTGCGTGTAATGATTCATCGTCGTCTTAGCGAAAACTTGTGATGCTACTTCTTAGTTTGGTAGTGCAATCGGGTGGAAAGTATTTCAAAAGGAATTGTTCAGCCATTTCCGCCCATGTGGTGATGGAACCAGGTGGAAGTGAATCAAGCCGGTTGATGGCTCGGCCTCGAAGTGAAAATGGAGAAAGTCTTAGTCAAATGGCGTCGTCTGAACAGTAATTGATTTTGAAGGTAGCACAGATACGAAGGAAACGTGAGATATGACCATTTGGATCTTCATCTTTTAACCCATGGAACTGAACAAAGTTTTCTACGAGTTGGATAATACTAGACTAAATCTCGAAATTGTTGGCCGCTATTACTGGTTGGACAACACTAGACTCGTAACCATCTATTGACGGTGTAGCATAGTATGTCATCTTCATTTCCTCATCTTGGTTAGCCATGTGTTCTTCGATGGTGTACCTTCCAAAATGTCTTCTTCAATGACTGGTACTGCTTGTTGTGATCTTTCGCGCAATCTTTGATGGAAAAGTCGTTCGGGTTCCGAAAGAGGCGAACCAAGTTCAGGACTAGACGAGTCGGACATACACTAACTTAAAGAAGCATAAACTAACTAAGGATTAAAATGAATCACGAAAATGTAGCTAAAATAACAAAGGCGAATTATGTAACAAAATAAAATGAAGTTTGAACAAAAATATATTAACAAGTTATATACAAGATAGTCAAAAATTTAGTTTGTCTTTCAAACTGCCGTGTGTCCCCTACAACGGCGCTAAAAACTTGATGGGTGCGGATAGTATATATGTTTTCATAAAGATTTATCGCACATATTCAGTTTTAAATGGTTATTACTAGTACTAAACCACACACACAAAAGGCAAATGTACCTGTCGTATGGTAATATAGTGTTGGTAAGAACCAAGTATCAATCCGTGGACACACCTAGCCTACTCAACAAACTTGACGTTTGACTATTAGATTTGGTTTTTGTTAAAGAAAATGATAAGTTGCATTGGAATGATTTTTAGGGTTTAAAAACAATGATAAAAATAAATTAAACTAAGATTTGAAGGGTTTGGATTTAAAACCAGGGAATAAAAGTTATCATCCTAATTAGACTCCACTTATGTAACCGTGATGAATTGGTGGTGTGATTTAAAGATATGGATTAATGTAATTATGTTAATATTTATAAAGATGATCTGGCGCGATGCCGTAGTGACTAGGATCACGTCAGGTTGAGTTTTACTGCTTAGATCAAAGCCCTAGTAATGTAGGTAAATCATTTGTGACCTATTTGACATATGATTTCTAAAAACAAAACTTAATGTTAAAAAGAGAGTTGATCAAGTTCCTTCCTAACATACCATTAATTTTAGAAAACCATAACAATTACTGAAGATTTCTCAAACTAATTAAAGGGAACCGACATATGATCAGAATGTTAAAGTGATATGATTTCTAATAACCATTTCTAGTTCATTAGCCATGGATTTATTATGAAGACCGGTTTCGCAAATGAAAGTTAATCATACGGTTTTCCCCCTTGTATGACAATCAGAATCACAAACCATAAATTTATAACTCCCCGTTCAAATGTAGATGCTACCCATCAATAGTTTTCCCAAGACCACCATAACATTTACATAATATTTATCACACCATTAGTTCATAACAAATTACATAAGTTTCATCCGATTAGGATGATAAAAAGAGTTTAGCTCATAATGAGCTTGAACATAACAACAGATAACAAAGAAGATAGATATGTAATCATCGAAAAAATGGAACAATCAAACCGATAATCCACAATGGATGGCGTTTAGACGATCCTGAGCTTCTTCCAAGCGTTGTATGCACCTCCCGAGCCTCCAAATGACCTTGAAGTCTTGATTCCCGAGAGAATTCTACAGAGTAACTCTCCCCTAAAAGCTTTTTAAAAATGGTGAACTTAGGCTTCTATTTATAGGCTTTTTGGAGTGTTTAAGCACGGCCCGTGCCTAAAAGGCACGACCCCGTGTTAGTACAATGTAGATACATATGTACCTATTTACGATCTTAATGTAATATGTTTGTCATGTCCTTAATGTAAATGAAATATATGAGTTGAATGAAATAGAATATGTGATTGATGATCTTAATGTTAAATGTTTCAGTGTATGTTTGAATGTTTATTGTTTATTAATGCATATTGAACTAATTATATAGGTTTGTGGTTGTTTGAATGAATCTTATTAGAGTAATGATTGAGAATCATATTCAAACTTAGTCATATGAAGTTTTCATGTGAATGGCCCATGCTAATGGATCATACGCATGAACAACTTCATGCTAATGAACCAGTCACACGACTAAACCAGGAGACTGGATCAGTCGCACGATTGCAACATGAGATTGGCTCAGTCGCACGATTGAACACTCAGTTGTGCAAATGGATCAACCGCATGACTCAGTCACATGACTGAACCATGCTAATGGTTCAGTCACACGAATGAGAAACCCTAACCTATAAATACCACTTAATTCGTGGAAAAACGTAACACTTCGAATACATACGTACTAAATCGTACCCTAGTCGTCCCGAGACTTCTTAGAACCTGTTCCAAGTTCATAGATCGCACTAGATTGATTTGCATTCCTTCTTAACGTTTAGATTCAATCTAAAATTGTTTCTACATACGTTCTCACTGATTGGATCGCCAATCAAATAGGATTCCGCACTATTTGAGTTGGTATACACGTAAATCAGTTAGTACTTCATCTCGTACACGATCCTAACATACAATGCTTACGAAAGTTGGTCGGCTCGTACATACAGGTTTTGTCGGGCACGGCCTCATGCTAAATGAGGCACGACCCCGTGTTGGAGGTGGGGCACAGCCCCGTGCCTCATGGGGCACGACCCCGTGTCTACTTTTAGGTGTGATTTACGTGTGATTTAATCGTTTTGATATAAAAACTGTGTTTTTTCACTCAAAAACGCAATCTTTTTGTGTCAAACAGTGTTTTAGACGTCTCCAGTTCATAAAGTTAACGTTTTTTGGCATACGGCAATTAGAGTTAGTGAGAAATTCGTTTTTTTTTTGCGTCCAAAATACCTTAAACCTTCGAATTCTCAAAATCCAATAGCTTCAGTCGCAAGATTGACTTAATCACACGACTGAATTCATTCGCATCCCTCATACGCATGATTGATCTCATTCGTACTTCCAATCGTATGACTGAACTGCCTATTCGTATTGTTCATCCCCACCTGTCCATTCGCACGATTGATTCATTCACATTGGTTCATTCGCACATTTGAGCCATTCGCATTGTTCAATCGCACGAGCTGTCCAATCGCACACCTTCATTCGCACAAGTAAAACAGTTTGTTCTAAAGTTTAAAGTTGATAGTAATGGAGGATCAATATTCAGCGTTCACCACAGGGAGAGATTCAAGGGTCCAGAAAATATTGATTTTGGAAAATGAACTGGGGAATCATAACAAACCCCCTAAGCTAATCACGTTAGATGATTACCCATAGTGGAAGCAAAGATTCGCGATCTACTTGAATGGAGTAGATCCCAATCTGTGGGAGTCGATAGAGACAGGGTATAGCATGCATGTAGGTGCAGATGGAGTCAAACTTACATTAGGAAGCATGACTGATGGACAAAAGGTAAAGTACAATGCTGAGAAGAAAGTTTATGCATTGCTAACTCAGTCAATTTCTACGGACATCTTCCATTAATTTTCTGAGAACAAGCAAGCTAAGAAGCTATGGGATGCATTGGAAAAGAGGTATGACAGAAATGCATCGTTAAAAGCGCTAAAGGCTAAAGCATTGAAGAAGGAGGTTGACAACTTCTCATCAATGGGAAAGGAGAGCTTGGACGACGTCATTGATCGGTTCTACCACTTAATGAGTGAGCTGCACACTCATGGAGTTACCACGTCTATGGAAGACAAATTTTTGAACTTTGCAAATGGGTTGCCAGAGAAGTAGGTTTCTTTTGTCTCCAATCTCAGACAGAATGATATGCTAGCGAAGTTAGATATCAATGATTTCATTCTGAAGCTGAGAGAGTAAGAGTTGAGGATGAAGTACAGGGCCCAAAAGTCTTCATATGATCAGAATCCGGCACTGTACAACTTAACTCCACAAGCCAAAACGTCTGGAGCGCCACTTCAGACGGAATTTGTGTCAAGTTCGACTGGTCCAGTTCAAGCCACTTCTTCAGGATCTGACACGTCAGGGTCGTCTGGTACCCAATACATAGCACCTGAAGCCAATGCTATAAAACTGAAGACCGAGAATCTCGGGAATGTGACAGTAGGCAAAGGAGCACATGGATCCCTTAGCAGCTATCATCCACTCTTATGACAGGCTAGTTACTGGGAAAATTGGGAACTTCCATCTGGAAGATGAGGACTACGAGCAGGTAGACGAGATAGAGCTGGAAATAATGGTCATAATGTGGGCCTCAGCAAGTGCTATCCAGAGAGCTAACAAGTTTGTCAAGAAGACCGGACAGAACTTGATTGCTACTAAGGACACAACTTTTGGTTTTGACAAGACCAAAGTTACCTACTTCAACTGTGGGGAAAAGGGGCACTTCAAACTTGAATGTGTGAAGCCCAAGAAGTCAGGAAATAGGAATCCATTTTCATCCTTCAATCATCAGGATAAACCCACAAGTAGTCCTACTTCGTCAAGCAAGGATCCTAAAGCATTGACTGCTCATGATGACGAAGGACAAGATTGGAGCTTTCGGTTTGTGTCTTCGGGAGAATCCAACATTGCTAGTGTTGAGGACTTAGATGACGACTCAACAAGTGAAGGTGATACTGCAGTGGAACTAGCGATGTCAAACACTGAAGAAACTGCAAACATGGTCGAGCACCTTCCTGAAGAAGGGATAAGCACAAAATGTTCAGAATCACTAGAACCAAAAAAGTCAGACTCTGCTTTGATGGCTGATTCAACCACACCCTCTCAGGTAAGTACCACTGATCAATTATTTGATAGTCATGCATGCATTGAATGTAATAAATTTAGGGAAAGCATTGACTTACAATTTGCTAGGTTATTAGATCACAATGATAGCTTAGTAAATGATTTACAACTGTGCACAGAAGCCAATAGAATTCTCAAACAAAATGAGCACAATTATAAATAAAAGATAGAACTTTTGAACAAACAACTTAGGGAAACTGAAGTTGTAGCTTTTAACCAAGCTAATGACATTAAGTTCTATCTAAACTCCCTATAAGACACTAAGAAACAAAAACCAGTTCTAGAAGTAGAAGTAAATTCATTAAAGCAAAAGCTGCATAGTTGGACAAGTTCCTCTCATATTGTCCAACACTTAGTGAGAGAACGCAACAACGGGGAGGGTTTGGGTTATAAAGTGGTTCCACCATCACATGAGACCTTGATGAATGCCAAAATTAAACCAATAAATAACAACCCAATCAAGGATCATGTGGTGTCAACTCCTCTTGTAAGTGATCCAGATTCCACATGTAAATCTAATGAATCTGGCACTAAGCTAAAGGAGGCCATTCCAAAATCAAAAGGTAAAATGCCTTGTGTTAATCTGGACGAACAATTTGAAAAGGTTAAAGTAAAGTCTGGGTCAACGACGTCTATTTCTGAACCAAAAAGACCAAAAAAATTAACCAATCACGTGCTTCATGTCTAAGTCCAGATAAACAAAAGGGAAAAGATGTTAAAAATGTTCAAACAATTAATTTTGTTAAACAAGATAAAACATATAAACAAGAAGTGTCAAAACCCAAATAAAATAAAGTCACACATGTTTCACACACTTCTCCATAGAAACAGTAAAATCGTCAAGTCGAAAGAAGATCATGCTACAACTGTGGAAAGTATGGACACATCGCGTCTTACTGTCCTTATTATCAGACACCAAAGAAAAAGGTTGAACGTTATGACACTAAAGCAAGCTCTTCCAAAAGAAGCTCCATGACTCCACCAAAAAGAGTAAGTAAACATAAAGTTCAACCTATCAACCAGCCGTCTATTTATCACAAACAGGCCTTACATAAAACTGGTTTATGGAAAGAAAAGTCCATCCTTGAATCTGATAATGAGAAAAGAAGACAACAAATCTTCCCTTACCCTCAAGAGGTCAATAGGTGGAATTTATGATGTGTGATGCCTCTGGGTCACCCAAGCCAGTTAAGGCTTGGGTCCCTAACCTCAACTAATGATTTCCATTGAATGTGCAGGGTGTTCGCTATAGTGCTGAAACTAACACTTAGATCGTAGATAGCGGAGCATCAAGGCACATGACTGGAAACCGGGCACTCCTATCAAATGTCAAACAAATTAAAGGAGGTCATGTTTCTTTTGCGGGAAATAAAGGAGGTTACATCACAGCTCAAGGGGAAGTAGGGAACCAGAAAGTAAAGTTTGATAAGGTAAACTACATTCAACAACTTCAAGACAACTTACTTTCTGTATCCCAAATATGTGACAAAGGATTTAAGGTAGTTTTTGATAACAAAAAGTGCTATGTCCTGAAGAAAGGACTATGTGATCCTGGAGGACCAAGTCTTAATGTTTGCCTCAAGATATAATGACCTTTATGTCTTGGATCTATCAAAGGCCTCCA
>BJCM01274691.1:0-10390 GCA_018326385.1 Flaveria bidentis | reverse complement strand
AAATATTACCTGCAAATGTTATTTCATAACCCAAAAACCAAAAAGATCTCAGAGATTACACAACATCCTGTGATTATAACCATGAAACCCTATTGAAATCATGTAAAATAAGCAATCAAGATAACCCTATATGTACATATGCATTCTGCAAGGGCATTATAAGATCATATTAACATTCAATTGTTGTACTTTCTCTTTTCCCCTTGATTGTCTTGAAGCATCATCATCTCCATTTTTAAGAGAATCAACCATTTGGGTGCTGATGCTAAAAGCTTAAGCTTAAAACTTGTAGAATTTTACAAACTTTTGAAAAATAAAAACATTGAAACAACTTTTGAAAAATATAACAACTTGAAAAACCAATCAAATTCTACATACTAATACAAGATTTATCCATTTTTTTTCTTGAAACCACTAACCTACTAATTAAATGCTTTATAGTTGTGCAAGACTATAATGCAATGGAAATGGAGGGATTTGGCGGGTGTAAAAATGAATACTTGCCATTTGGGCATTTCATCAAACAGCTGGTGAGCATAGATACAAATACGAAGAGATTATCAAGAAAGTGTAAACAGTGAGTCAAGATCATTATACATTATCAGCTAACTAATAGCTATCATTCATCAGACATATATGAACACCAATGGTAGATGAAATAGGAAGAGAAGAGCAACACTCACGTATGGTAGATGAAATCCTCAACCTTCGTGAAGTTGTATAGAGTAATTCTTCACGTTTTGAAGTGTATAAATCGATTGTTCCCAATTTGAAAATGCCCGCCCATTTGAGTAGCACCGATCCCGCCCAATCGAGAAGTGGAAATCCTCATATCTGCGGAAGAAAAGAAGGTTGCAGAGCTTCTTCTTTTGTCTTGAGGGTTCTGCAATGTCCGACTTTTGTCTTGGCGGTTCGAGAAGTGTATGATGGAGACAATATTGGAGATGGTGACGGTACTCTGGTCGAAAGCACTGTTCCAGCACCAGGGAAGTCTCTGGTCTGAAGATGGTGAGGGTTCTGCACTAAGAGATTGTGTAATAGAGTTGTACCTTGTTCATGAAGAGATGTACATCTCTTAATTTTAAGAGATTGTGTAAAATGACATGTTTGCCCTCCTCAAATGAATATATATACAGTATATATATATATATAGGGTAGGGTTATCTTGAGAACCACCTTTTTTTATGAGAACTCTAGTAACCAATCTAAGCCATCCATTTTTAATCACATGCAAACCACATGCCATTTCCCCCCATTTTTTAAAACGTTCATAACTTTTTGTTTACGACATCATTTTTTCAAAAAAAAATTCACCATAAAATTCAGTATTTTTTTATCTTTTCAACGCCTACTATATTGATATACTTTTTTTAAAAAACTCATTCATCCGTTGTTTACATATGTGTAAATCAGGTTATACACATGTGTAATACTGGATTTACACATGTGTAAATCCGGTATTACACATGTGTAAAACGAATTTCGTAAAAAAAACGAGATTTTTTTAATTTTTTATATTTTTTTATTTTTTATGAAAGAGGGAAACCAGGGGAACATTTTTGCGTTTTTATTTTTTTTATTTTTATGTTATTTTTTAATTTATATTTTTTTAAATATGTTTTTATTAATTACAAGTTTGCCATTGAAAACTAGTGGTTGAGATTGGTTCCAAGAGTTCTCACAAAAAAAGTGAGTTCTCATTTGATCTCTCCCCTATATGTATATATAAGTATGTATAGGGTTATGATCTTTTCGCGACCATGAGAACTAATCTACACCCTTAGATCATCTAATCAATGGTTTAAAATAATAATAACATCCATGTAATTAAATTAAATATTATGGATACTATATAAATAACAAAAGGGTATTATTGATAATAAAAAATATTCTCTTTAATTTACATCTCCTATAATCTCTCCCGTATCTCTTAAATCACCATTGATTCTTTCTTAAAGTTCAAAATCCTTAAGTTATTTTGACACACTTCTGTCTATGCAAGAGTCAATAGATCAAGATGATCAAGAAAAAATGGGTTTCAGGTAAGGGAAAGATTATGTTATCTAAGTTTTACCAAAATAGAAATTACATAGACATGATTAGGTTGTTATTTTTGTTGAAACATGATTGCCAATTAAAAAACGGGTTATATAAATTAGATAGTTAAACTAATTAAAACCAAAACCTTGTTATTTCATTAATATAAATCAATTATGACAATACCTTAATCAATCATCAATTATTAACAATACAAAGACTAATAATTTGATTAATAATTAATTATACTACTTGCTAAAACTGTTTTAGTCAATGAAAATAACCAACAAATAAACAATAAATAATAATCAAACAATCAAAGTTTAAGTCAAAAACAAAGATAAATATGATTTTATCACTAACTCTAAATCCATGGAATGATCACGAGTGACTAGCCACTCATACTCGTAATCGAATAGTCTGATTATAATGCAGTTAACTGCTGAGCCTTTCTTCCCTGCGACGAATATGTTTGTCGACCCCAAAAACACCAAAAACACAAATTCCTTTTGCGTGTTTGTTTTCTTGTTCTCAATTGGGCCACCTAACTTCATTTAGCCCAACAGGTGGCTATGCCATAGATTAAACCTCTAGCCCATATTAATCCAATTTTTCTTCCACGTGAGCCCACCGAATAGTTTTGTTGATTTAATTCATTTTACATTATTCTTGTCTTCTTGATTAATTAATCCATGACCTGACTTTGTATTTACATTATTCTTGTCTTCTTGATCATTTTCATTTCACATTAGTCTGTGTTTTGAACTTGTTAAAATTTTCGAGCCGGTTCGGCTCGGCTCGGCTCAATAATCTTCGAGCTCAAGCTCGAACCCATCCTCGCTTGCTCGGCTCATTTACAACCCTAAATAAAATGGCGCCATATGATGTGAGATACAAGTGTAGTAATGAAATATGTTGCACTAAACAAGTATAAGAGACATGAACTAGACTAAAAGAGTTATAACTTCTTCGATACTCGTCTTATTATGTTGCCTAATAAAATAAATACGATGATGGCTATGTTTCACAAAGTAGTTTTAAAAAATTGGAAATTCCCAACTAAACTTCACACAAACGACAAGTGTGCCGGTCGTGATATAGTAAAGTTTAGGTAATGGATATCGAATCCGGGGACACTAATGGCGGCTCTCGATAATAAACCTTTGTCGACTTCTAACCTAATTAATTTATTATTTTAAGTAATTAATATTAATAAAAACAAACAATTTAACTAAAATTATTTAATCGAAACACGACGGTAGAAATAAACAAATAAAAATTCAAACTTTGAAACTTGAATACGATCAAATATGTCAAATAACTATCTAGACAGGGATTCAACTAACATGTAATGACATAAATGTAATGATTTGTATGGTATCTCTAAAAATACGGATTTAGGGTTAACTAGGTATGTTGCTATTCCTTAAGAAAACCAAATACACGTGTAAGGCACTAGATATGTTTATTAAAATGTCTAATGGAAGACCACCCTAGGTTTTCTACGATAATGTCTTTAAGATTATATTTTTAACCCTAAAATAAAGGACAACTTAATTAAATCTAATTAAATACCTTAAAACACTAACACCACGAATAAAAGGCAAAACACGCTTTCACGAAATCTAAACCTAACAAGCAACGGGTAGGAGGTTTTAAGCAATATCTATCACCCCTAGATTCTAGATAAAATAGCACATTGTAAACACTATAAAAAATATAGCCAATACTCCTAAGATTATCTCTAATCAAAGCTTAAAATTAAAAACACAAAGTAATTGTGCAAACATAATCTAGATGTCACACAATCAATCAAGATCAATCATACACGAGTATGCCAATAACTTTTAAGTATAAAACAATAAACGTGTCCATATTTAATTGAGACAATAATCAAGTTTTAAGATTAATAAACAAATATACGAAATCAAAACCAAATATTTAATCAAAACACTGATAGTTTTTAACCCAACCTAGGTAGTACTAAAAAGTTAGCTAGTTATAACGTTCAAAACATCAAAAACAATAATAAAGTTTTAAACTTTAGAAACATAAACAAAAAAAATGGATGAAACAAAAAAAATAATCAAGAACCAAATTGAAACTGGATGGTCTTCTTTAATTGAATCAATCCTATTATGTATTCAAATCTTATTCTCCCCTTTATGATTTCTCTTTATTCGTGATCAAACTCCAATGTTGAATCCAAAAGTTTAAACCCCTTTTTTTCTTCCGTCCGTCTATGTCTATTTTTTGTACTACTGTCATGATCTTTTTTTAATAACAAAAACTAGGTTTTCCTAGGTCATTGTTAACTGCCTTCTATTTTTGTTTTCATGGGCTTTGAATTGCTTGTACCAAGTTAATTGGGTTTCAAAGACTTTTTTATTGATGACGTGGGCTTTTATTTATTCATCCACCTCCATTATTCAATTTTCTTTTTATCTTCCATTTGCTGCTTCTAGATGCATCTTCATGTGAGTTTCACATTGATATTTTGAATTTTTTTATTAATAGAGTTAAATTTAAAAATATATTGACTTGGGGTAAATATATCTAAAAGATGATTTCAGGGGTACTCGCCGGTCACACCGACGAGTTCTTCCTTCTTAATTTACGTGTCCTGCCAAGATTTCATAACATTTGTCTTTTTCCTCAGAACCCGCCGGTGCCACCGACGAGTTCTGATCTAGGTCTTGAAAAGACAGACCCCGCCAATGGGACTGGCGGGTTCTTTTTTATTAGGGTTGATCGGGTGTTGGGTGTTAAATATTAACCCTTGAACCATCTCACTTTCTCATAAAATCCCGAATCCTGAAAAAAAAACCCTCAAACCAACATAAAATTTTCAGACTATCTTCATTTAAAAAACCTTCATCCTCAAACAACTCGAAACCAAAAAATTTGAACTTGGTTTGAAGAGGTTTTTGGTTTGAGTTGTTTGAGGATGAGTGTTTTTTAAGTAAAGATAGTATGGAATTTTTATGTTGGTTTGAGGAGGTTTTTGATTTTTGGTTTGAGGGTTTTTGTTTAGGATTCGGGATTTTATATAAAAGTGAGATGGTTCAAGGGTTTATATTAAACACCCAACACCCGACTAACCCTAATAAAAAAGAACTAGCCGGTCCCATTGGCGGGTTTTCTCTTTTCAAGACACGGATCAGAACTCGTCGGTGGCACCGGCGGGTTCTGAGGAAAAAAACTGTTATGAAATCTTGACAGGACACGAAAATTAAGAAGAGAGAACTCGCCGGTGTGACCGACGGGTACCCTTGAAGTTATCTTTTATATATATTTACCCCTCAAGTCAATATATTTTATAATTTAACCCTATTAATAAAAAAAATTCTGATATTTTGATTCACAAATATAAATCACCAGGTTGCTTATAACCTGCACCCATAATAATCAAGTAAATTACGTTTATGCCATCCATATTTTAATATTAGTATAATTGTCTCCATGGGTTTTTTTTGTTTGATTTAGCATTTACGTTAGTTTGACTTATAACTCAATTTTCAAAATAACTTGACTTCAACATACTAATTAATTTTAAACAATTACTAAACTTACGTACTTGATGTCACAATTAATATAATCACATTCTGCTTTTTTAACAAGTATTCTATGCCTCAAGACTAAATCTTAATTTTGATAAATAATTTTTATCAACCTTTGATCTCAAGTTTTGTTAAAAAATATACATCTTTAGAGCTTACAATCTCTTGAAACTTATAAAATACAAATGTAAACCAAATATGATTAAAATTATTTAAAACTACTCCAAAGTTATTTAAAAGCATAGGAAATATTGATATTTTATATGTATACTTTAAATCACATCACAAGTAAAACTTTCATTGTACATGTATGTATGTATGTTTGTATGGACATGTGTGTGTGTATATATACATATGTATGTGTGTTTTTAGTTTTTTAAATACTAAACCTTGTGGAATATTAGTTACAGACTGCTAAGATGTCATTTGATAGAGAATGAATGAATACAATGAGAACCACGAATGGTTTTTAAATCCATCATTTGTACCACATGTCAAACATTTATTGGATTTTGCTTTCACTAATGCACCCAACAATCAAAGTCAAATAATAGGAGGGGTCGAGGTGTTAGTAATTAGATGTCTGTGTAGCAAACGTAAGAAGCATCATTACAAGACGAAGGTGGAGGGTGAGGGTCATCTATACAACAAATGATTCATGGATGATTGTGCTCATGGTGAAACATTTAATACCCAAGATGTGGTCAATGTTATTGTATGGTAGTATGTTCATGGTGAAACATTTAATACCCAATATCTGGTCAATGTTATTGTTGATTGTGCTCTGATACCAATTGTAAGGATAAAAACTAACATAAAATCGATCTCGTGATAAGAACGTGGAATATAATCATCACAGTATTAAGATTGAACAGTAGAAGATAAGCACAAATGTAAGTAAACTTCTCAAGTATATTGCTTTTTGATTTTAAAGGATTACAGGTAAGTATGAAACCAGGAAATGACAAAAGCTCTACTAAATTACATTAACAAACAACTATTTATACTAAACTTGAAGTTCTCACATGACTTCATAGATCTCGCGCGAGATGAACTTCTCGTGCAATAACTTCAAGTTCTCATGCGACTTAATCTTTATCATCTTAATTTAATTTTCCGAGCCTCTAGGTTCAATCCATACATGTAGGTCAAGACATTAATGATGATCATGGTGTATATAGTAGGTATAATGAAATGGTTATAGAAAACATGCATAAAAATCATCAATCTTATTATCAGCAAGGACCACAAGATCCAAATGAAATAGTTGAGACATTCTGTACCATGTTAAGGCAATCTATAGAGCTTAGGAGGGCTTTAAAAACGCTACGACACTCTTCACAACCACTAGATTATTAAATTGGAAATAAGATTGTAATGTTTCCAACTCGACATTCGATAGGGTTAATGCATACGTGAGTCCTATCATCAAAGATATTTTGCCTAACAGTAATAAGCTACCTAGAAACTTTTATGAGATCAAGAAGATTCTAAAGCCATTAGGGTTTCCATCATAAAGGACTCACGTATGCATTAACCATTTCATGCTATTCATTGGAGAATATGCTGATATAGAACATTGTAAGGTATGCAATGCAAATAGATATAAGAACATAGGGAACAAAGTGCCTAAGTTAGTGATAACTTATATGCCTATTAAACCACGACTTCAAAGATTGTTCTATTCAACAAAGACGACCCAACATTTGACTTGGCACGCTGATCATGTTAGAGAATTAGGAAAGATGAGTCATCCTAGCGATGGTGAGGCGTGGTGCCATTTTGACTCGGTATTTGCACAAGAGACATGTAATCTTTGTCTCGGGCTGTGTACCGACGAGTTTAGTTCAAGTAATTTAATGGATCTTCGTATTCTTGTTGGCCAATGTTTTTTACGATTTATAACCTGCCTCCTTTGTTGGCCTTGAAAGAGAGATAGATAGAACTTCCATTAATCCTTCTTGGTCCAAAGGATCCGGGGCAAAATCTAGATGTTTTTACAACCTTTAGTAAATGAATTGAAAAGTTTGTTTAATTATGGTATTGAAACCTATGATGCATTTCGAAGGGACAATTTCCAAATGAGGGTTGTGTTACTATAGACAATTAGTGACTTTCCTAACTATGAAATGTTGTCTGGTTGGAGCACACATGGCAAATTAGTTTGCCCATACTGTTCAAATCAATCAGGATCATTATGGTTATCATTTGAATGGAAACCTTGTTGGTTTGAATGTCTAGTTGGACATTATTTTCGAAAAGATAATATCAACTTTAGGAAAAACATTAAGCTGTCATGAATAAGATGTATTCCAGAGCCAACCAGAGATGAAAAATGACACACTATACAACATTTCGTTGTCGTTTATAATGGTATCCCTTTTGGTAATAAGGATTATGAAAAACTACTTGGTTTCAGGGAGACATACAACGGTATAAAGAGAAGCATCTTTTGGGATCTTCATTTTTGGCGTAACTTGTTGATTACACATAAACTCGACCTGATGCATATTGAGAAGAATGTATTTGACAATCTCTTCACTATTATGGCAACGAACAAGAAATCCAAAGACAATATGAAGGCAAGGCAAGACCTTGAGCTTCTCTGTGATCAAACTCTTTTAAACCCCATTCATGGTAATAACAGGAAGATGGCCAAAGCTAGGGGAAATTACACTTTGCAAAAAAGTGATGTTAAAAAGTATGTGTGTGGTTGAAAAAGCTTTAATTTCCAGACGGGTATGCGTCAAACATAGGAAGTTGTGTAAACATTAAAGACAATAGTTTTTATTCTTTTAAAAGCCATGACTCTGATGTATTTATGCAATGGTTGCTTCCAATTCCTATTAGGGGTTTTGTTTCAAAAGAGATATATGAGGTTGTAACAGAGGTATGCATGTTCTTTCAGGTTTTATGATCGAAAGTGCTACATACAAGACCTGCATCGCATGGGGCGTACTATTGTTCCAACCATATTTAAGTTAGAGAAAATATTCCCTTCAGGTTTTTTTGATTTCATGAAACACCTAGTCACACATCTAGCGAGTGAGGCTTTCTTGGTCGCCTAGTGCGATATAGATGGATGTATAAATATGAGAGGTAACCAAATTGTTTGTTATCTTATGGATAAAATGATTTTCTAAACTCTACTAAGCATTTCTAACACATTGATAATTTATATATGTAGGAAGCTTGGCATGATTAGAAGAATAATTAGAAACAAATCAAAGGTTGGGGGTTCTATTATAAAGGAACACCTAGTGAATGAAGTTTCCACCTACTCTTCACTATACTTTGACCTGATGATGGAGACACAACATAATCAAGAGCCTCGAAACTTCGCACCACAACATCCTAGCTTTTCGAGCGGAGACTCTCAACTTAGCGGGTTTATTGTTCCATCAAAGAGATTATATGAAAACAAAGCAAAGCGTAGACCAATGAGTCTTGAAGAAACTAAAAAAACACATACCTATCTTCTTCTAAATTACTCAGAAGTAACAAGCTACGTCAACAAGTTTGATGAAATTGCAGACCAATTGTATCCGGATGAACCAGTTTTAACTCTCAGATATGAAATTGCAAAAGCGTTGTAAATGATTTCCGACGAGGCTTTTTCCTACTTGGCTTTTGCGTCGCAAATGAGTTAGAAATCCTTGTTTCCTATGCATTTGCTACACATATATGTGTGGGAAACTAGTTAGTTTTCTAGTAGTGTCAGTTCGTTTTGTTACAAAAACTTGATTTTTGAAACTCAAACACCAATCAAAAATCAATAATTAAGGGTCAATGTTATTAGAAGCGATACCTGTTATTCTGGAACCACGTTATAGTTCATGGAATCATCTGCTATTTTACTTATCCAATATATTGAGATTTGCAAATTGGTTCTTAGGATACATGTTCTCCATCAAATATATTCATTGTATTAATATTAATCAGTTTAGTTATTTCTTCACAATGTTTGTGTTCTATGTTAAAAAACAATGAAATTAAATCAACGTTTGGTAAATTTAAAACCAAATTACTAACTAAAGCAAAATTAGGGTAACAACTTTTTATTTAACATAACTTAATGTCATAGCTAAAATGAATCGAAAACCACGAGAACAAGAACAAGAAAACGAGAAATTCTTCTCTTATTTTCTAGGTCTGTGCAACATAAGGGTATAGAACCTCTTGGTGTTTCTTCTTGTTAACTTCATCTGGACTGACTCTATCTTGTTGTAATGGAGGAAGATGGGAATTTTCTTTATAAATTATGATGTGGCACTAGAAACCATCCGTCACGAGACAACTTCCTCTTGTACAACTAGTAGAATGCCCATAAACCAAAGCTTCATCAAATCTACACCAGACACCATAACCTTTTGTAAAACAACACTAAATTGAATTTTTTTTGAAAGGTGTGGTTGGATTAGTGATTAAATTTCAAGGACTAAGCGACATTATGTCACACCCTCAAAATTCACGTGCGGAGTATTACCGCGAGGCGTGTGAACAAACCAGGATCACAGTCAATAGTTACTCAGAACGACTCTATATGCCATAATAAAAATAAAAATCAACCAAAGTAGAAACTTTAAACTGTGCGGAAACGTATTGTAAAACAACCCAATGAAATAGAAATGTATACTATGGCAAAACATGCGCCAACCCAAAAGAGTAACATTAACCATTAAAACAATAAAGATGTCTTGAAAACCGAGTCATAGAATGCAAGTGAAACCATGTAGTGCTCCTATGGCAAGCAAGCTAATGACCTGAGAATAGCATACTAAAATGTCAACACA
>BJCM01274690.1:0-11223 GCA_018326385.1 Flaveria bidentis | reverse complement strand
ATAATTTTATATTTTTATTTAATATCCTAAAGCTAATGCTAGCTTATTTCTTTATAAACAAAAACTAAACTAAAATAAAATAAAATATTAAATACTAGTATAATTTTATACAAATTATTATCTCAAACGTCGCCCTTAAATTATTATTTTAATCATGATTATTTTATTTAGATAGTTATAAAACTATATTTAAATCTTATAAATTTTTACAAATTATTAATGTTGCTCTTATTCATATCTTTATATAAAATATAAATATATTTCTTTTCATTTATTTCAAGAAAATATAATTGGTTTTCATTTGTTAAAAATAATTGACAAAGCCCCAAGCATCAAAGTAAACTTTAATTCACGTTAAAACGTTTATCATATTATTAAACTTAAACCTTGTAAATATATTTATATTCTTAGGTTCATTGTGAAGGCTTTGCATTGGGGCGTTATTTTATTTTTCTTATTAACCGTCAAGCTATACGTATTTGATCAAGTGAGTATTTCTATACCCCTTTTTCATACTTTTACACTTTGGGGTGAAACATGTTACTTTATAAACTTTGCACTTGTAAACACGTTTGACTCTTGTAAACTTATGGCATTTCACCTGTATGTTGTGGTTAGTTGAACTTCGTGGCTATCATGTAATGTCGAATATATGTACAATCATTAACTATTGCTAGGCTAGCGACGTCATAGATCTATGGGTCAGACAAGCTTGCTTGGTTGATCCAAGTACACTTAGCTAATCGTATATACTTGTAAACGTTTGAGACTTGTAAAACTTTGTCGAGGTTTGATTGTGCATTCTGTCTTACATCCCTAGTTTACTTTGTTCTCTAACTTACAACATGAATTGCCATCTTTTATATACTTATGTATTGCAAACTATGGAAATCTCACCAACATTATTGTTGACCTTTATTTTTAACATTTTTCAGGAAATACTCAAGCTTGATCGCCACTTTTGAAGTTATTCACACCTAGAAATGGACCTAGTTAA
The DNA here is from genome assembly GCA_018326385.1 of Flaveria bidentis. Classification (NCBI taxonomy): domain Eukaryota; kingdom Viridiplantae; phylum Streptophyta; class Magnoliopsida; order Asterales; family Asteraceae; genus Flaveria; species Flaveria bidentis. The sequence continues at coordinate 10,226 of BJCM01274690.1, read as the reverse complement.
TTAAATGAATGAGCTTGTTATAATTCTTATTATGTCTTCTTTATTTGAGCCTTATGTTTGTAATGTACCTTTGAAACTTATGAATAATATATTTGGATTTAATAATAGCGTTATTAGGCTATGAACGATCTTAACTCTCACCCCTCGACGTTTCCGCCGTCAAGGTTGGGGTGTGACATTATATATATAATTTTTTAAAGGCTGGAAAGCCCTAAAAAATAAGTGAGGTTGCCCAGGTTTGAACCCGGGACCTCTGGGTGAGCTTGCGTGTGTCTTACCAATGAACTAAAGGCCTCAACCACATTAAGATATGGAATTAAATTGCTAAAAACAATACTTCAAGAAATCCCCAAATGGCTATGAACCCTAGTTTTGTTTTCAATCCAAATTGAACAACGATTCGAGTGTTTCAACTCGATTAACCTTAGGGCTTTTGATCCCTAAGGCAAATCGAGTTGATTGATGTATCGTACTTACTTAATTAGGCTCGATTTGTAGTATTTATGCTCGATTTGTAGTATTTAGGCTCGGTTCTTTCGCGATGAACACGAGGTTGATTTCGAGTTTGCGTTGGATTTTTCTAACAATTGCATGTATAACGAGTTTAAAGGGATCGAATGTGGCGGTTCCCCTCTATTAAATAGGTTCAATTTAGTCGATTCAGTCCCGAATGGGTTTCGTTTTTACTTGTTAGCTTCGGTTATGATTTGGTGATTAATTGATTGTTAATCTCGTATTAAACTACACATTTAGTTTCGTAGTGATTAGAGGTATGTTTCTAATCAATCAAACGGTTCAATTCATCGAATTTTAGGTGAATTCGATTGACGTGTTTCGGTTTCGAGAAACCTCTTAATGAAACTATCATTTCGATCCAATTAACAAACGGTTACGAGTTCGAATCGGTCCATGTTCGCAGAAAAGGGTTTAATTTGGTTAGAACCGGTTGTTTATTGGGTGTTTGGCACCTCGCCGGAGTTTGGCCGGAGAATGGCCGGCTCGGTGCCAGAAATACGGGAAGGGGGGGTTTGGTTTGTGGTGTTTTTAATTGATTTACAACTTTGGTCCTTGCGTTTTTAAAAGTTATTATTTTATGCACAAAACCTTTATATTAAGTTTCAAAAATTACAATTTAAACCTTAAACTTATAAAACTAAATAAATTAAATTAATTACTTATTTTCAACAATTAAATTCATAAAACTTTATAAGCTTATTAAAAGTTATTTTATAACTTAATAAATTTTTAATAAAACTTTTCCATTTAGATTTTTATAGTGAAATGATTAATAAATCTTATAACTTTATGAAAAGATTTATTTCTAAGTAAACTATTATAAGTTGTTTTAAATAATTTTAAAAAAATAATTCACAATAAATATTATATTTAATCCATAAAACCATTAAAATAATTAATAATGAAAATTCAAATTGAGTTCGGTTTTTGGGTTTTAACTTGAAAAATTGTGGATGTTACAATGATGTCTATGAAAATAACAAGTGACAAAGAGTTAGGTCAAGAGAATGACACGAGGCTTTAAAAATCTTGCTTTATTAGATTTTATAGATTACAGAAATATGAGTTATCTTTGTCTCACCATAAATGTAATATTTTCTTTTCTTTTTTTTTTTTGCTACTTACACCAATATCAACACATAAAAGAGATCTTTGTTATTAAGCAAATCTGGCGATTAATTTTCAAAAAATTTAAGTTGTGGCAATTTAAAAACAAAGATTCTATATATGTATATACTAGTTTTAATAAACTCGTGTATTACAAGGTTTGAATAAATAAAATATTAATATATTAAATTTATTAATTATAAAACGATATTCTAATATATGATATGACTGACTATAATTAATAAAACAATGATATTAATTTTTTAAAATTTTGGTTTATTTTTTTTCAAAAAATATAAACATTTTGTTCTAAAACAAACTATATAAAATATTATTTTTAAAGTTATTATAACTCCCAAATTTAATTTTTTAAAGAAAATTGAATATTTAAAAATACCAATTTTAAAATATTTTGTATTTTTAAAAAAAATTATGCTTTAGAAAAATTAATTATTTTATAAAACGTTTATTTATTTAGAAATAACATTAATAAGTAGATATTTTTTTAATTTATTAAATGTAAAACAATGTTAAATAGTATTATTACTAATTAAGGTGATTATTTAAAAAAAGAGACATACAATAAAATTTTGATGAGAATGATTGCGGTGATGTCACGTCACATTTCAAGTTACTTTTTTATTAGAGTAAGAAAATTATAAATAATATTAATAAATAGATCTTTTTTATAATTTATTAAATTTTAAAAAATGTTAAATAATATTATTAGTAATTAAAGTAATTATTTAAGAATATGGAGATGCGATAAAATTTTGATGAAGATGATTGTGGTGCTGCCTCGTGACATCTCAAGTTACTTTTTTTATTAGAGTAAGAAGATGTCTGTATGTATATATGTATGGATGCATGTATATACGTATTTGCGTATGTGTGTGTGATATTCATTTAGGTTTTAACATTTGTAAGTTCAAATTGTTATATTTTTAAAATGACAAAACAAGGGCACTTTAGTTATCCAATATATTTGTAACTGAAATTGGCATAGATATGATTGAACAGTTACATTTGTTTACATAATGTGTTGCGTATTGTACAACTACTTGATGCGCTTTGTTTACTGTTCCTACTTCTTTAATGGTTTTCTCTTCCTTTTTGGTTGTTGTTTCCATCATTGGCGTTGGGATGAACGTTCATCATCGTTGGTCTAGAGAGAGACATGTATTAGTGATGGTTTGTCGCATAAAGGGAGAGGTGTTTTGGTGTTGCTTTACCGTTACTATCACCACTTATCTTAAGCCCTACCGACGACCATGGCATAACTCTCTAATGGAGACAGTGGTGTTGTTGTCGTGTCAACCTTTCTCCGCTGGCACAAGGTGCTTTTGATGTCTACTTTCTCTTGTCTTCTGTTGTTATTGTCGGTGACCTTTTAATCGGATGGTGGTTGGTTACCTTCGTCTTTCCTAGCAAAGTTGATACGAAAAAGATGGCGGAGCTTGAAAACAATAACGATGACAACAAGTTCATCCAAGATTTATGTTGTAAATTTGGTTTTTTGTTGTTGATGTGTGTTTGTGGGTTTCTTGAATATGTTGTTGAATGGTGATGGAGATAGTTTTGTTATCATCTGAGCCTGAATCTAATGGGTGCTTGGGTCGGTTTGTCGTTTGAGATAGATATTACCGGGCTGTTTATGATGGTACTACCTGGTAGGTGATAATAGTACCTACCTCATGTAGAGGTAGAGGTTGGTTGTGCTCCCTTAATAGGCAATGATGATACAAAAAAATAGATCGGCTCATTGTCATGGGTAAACTAAAATGTTTCAGCCATGATGAACTATTAATTAATTTGAGCATTGATTTACGCTAAATGACAATGATGCTAATAACACGATAAATAAATAATATGCGTTTATCTAAGTCATTACAAACAACGACCACCCAGGATCAGACCTCTTGCTATATTAGAATATGCTTATCTACGGATTATATTTAAAGTTTAATTTTAATCGTAAATAATTAAATTTTGAAATACAAACTTAGCATTAGAACTAAACAAATTGTGTCTAATTCTAACATCTAAAATACCACATAGACATATTATATAATATTTTTTTTAAAAAGAGATACGTTACATAATAGTAAGCAATTTTTAGAAGTGTTTAAATGTGATCATTCATATTTTTTTATTTGTTCCAATTAGGTCTAATATTTTTATTTATTACAATCTGTTTACTAAATTTTTAATCGTGTTTCAATTAGGTCACTCGTATTTTTTTAATTTTTTTAAATAATACTCATAAGTTTTTTAAATAATTCAGTTATTTATAAATATTCTTAAATCTTTAAATCTTTTATTTTTTTAAAATTATTTTCCAATTTATGGATACCTTAATTACAATAATCCAGAAATGTTAGTTATTTGATTTAGACAAATATTTTATGAGTAATTTTTGGGACAAAATAATTCATGAGTGAAATAAACAAATTAATCTTGAGAATCAATTACTATTTAATAGAATTATTTTGTATAAATTATTTATAAAAGAAAAATGTCCCACACACTTCAAGACTCAAGCGCCCACAAATATGGACTTCGTAGTCCTGTTTCTTACTTAACCAATCATTTGGCCTAAGGTACTACATAGTTCAAAAATTAGTGCAATGTTTTAATAATTCCAAATAGGATCTTAACCAATCATTTCGTATAAATTATTTTTCAAAGAAAAATGGCACACTCATTATATTTTATATCTCTCTATCGCTTTAATAAACTCATTTAGATACATAAAGAGATCGATATAAAAAGGTGTAACGTGTTTTGATAATAAAATTAGGCGTCCATACAAACTAAGCTTTAATTAGTTAATATATTAAGTAATCATACGAAGTGACGGAGGTGAGATAATTTAAAAGCTCATTAAAATAGGATAAGATTTTAATTTCAAGTCTCATCTATAACAAAAATATGTTTTAGATTAGGCCGATGAGGTTTCTCTCACCTATGATAAGTTTTCACCTGATAGTGGTATCGAGTTATGTGAGTAACGAAGATGATCAAGTGGGCCAGTTGCCATGAGTGATCAAACAACTTGTTAAAGTGATCATACGAAGGAATCAAATTAGGGAACTTTTCATTAACTTTTATACTTTCAAGCAATGTTTTCAAAACCGGTACAGCGAACGACGCCTTACGAGTCATAATTATATATAGGGTAAGATTATAGTAAAAATGGTATATAATTTAAAAAGTATAAAAAAATTGTGGGCTTGATACATGTTCTTTTATTGTTATAAAAAGGAGAGCATTATGGTAACTTTGTTAAATAAATCTGTCCATTGTGTTATATATGTTCATTGTGTCATACACATTGATTGTATCATATTTATTACATCATTGTATGTATTAATCATTGTATTTTACGTATAAAGTTATTTTGTGTTATTAATGTCATTGTTTATATAGATTATATAATCTATAGAAACATTTTATCTATCATTACGTTTCACAATTAGAAGTACACATAATATACTTTCACCAATGTAATTAACAAATTTAATGGTGTTCAAATAACACAATGTGTTATTTTTTTCATTGTTTTTTATACATTATATAACTTTATTGTTATTTATCATTGTATTTACAATTAGAAGTACACAATTATGTTATTTCACTAATGTGTTTTTCAAAACTCAATAGTATTCAAAATTACAACGGTCAAAAAACACAATGAGACATTGTGCTATTTTATCATAGTTTTTATGTATTAAATTAATTAGTTGTTAATTTATTATTATGTTTTACATATTAGAGATGCATAACAATGTATCTTATCATTATACTTTTTTAAAGTTTAAAAACGAAAAAAAAATATTCAAAATTTATATAACAATAGTATACTCATTTTAAAGATAAAAATCGTTCATTTTCATGGTGAAATTTTCATAAAAAATAATATCGTACATAAATATCATGAACTTTTAAGAAAAATAAGAAAACTTGCAAAAAGTCAACAATAGTGGTTAAAATTAAAATAATTGTCTAACAAACATTTTCCAAAAAATTAATCTCAACCATTTTTTAAGCAGATAGTTGAGATTATTTATTACACTTTTTTGTTTTAAAAACCTTTTTATTTGAACATTTCCTTTATATATTTGATATTATACATAATTCAATCTTAGTATTTTATATGTGTATTTTATTGTTATGTATAAATTTTAACATAATCTCATATCCAACATTTTAATTTATCGTTCAACTCACCCATTAAACCAATAAAAATTCAAAAACAAATTTAATAAAGAAAAACACATGAAATCGGTCCAATCCCCGAACCTGTTCCCGTTCCGACTACTGAACCGGAACGAACTAGTTGGTCGTCGAACCCATCAGAAACGAACCAGGGCTGCTCGGATCTGCTCCCTGTCGATTCTCGGCCGGATGCAGAAGCGATCCGATCCTGAAAACCTTGCTTTCAAGTAATGGTCATCTCGCACTTGCCATGCATATATTTTATTATTTATATATTAAAAAAGGTGGCAAAACTTCCGATATTTTGTCTTAATTCATAGCTTTAAAATAATTATATACATATAGTCTAATTTTGCATATTTAAAGACAGGAGTGGACAAATGGTCACGGTCCACCATGACGATTTTTTTTACATAAAATACATGTCAACACACCTAATTAAATCCATTCATAACACAATCTCAATCGTTACGATTTTAAGAGAAACTATAAATTAAACGCATGCGATGCGATGAGTTTGTAAACTTAGTTACACACGTTTCATCGATTATTAACATGATCGAAACATAAAAAAGAGCATATTGTGGCTCACATGTTGCGTGACCAATAAAACTTAGCACTAAAACGACAAATTTATGTAAGAAGTAAAAAATAAAATAAAAAGTCAAAAAAATATATTAATAAGCAATTAAGAAAAATGAAGAATATTAAATAAATAAATAAAAGCATGCATCCATGAGTCAAAACAGAATCATCAAGTTCAACGTAAATAATAAATTAACAACTAATTAATTTAATATATTAAAAATAAGATATAATAACTTAATGTACTATTGTGTTTTTTTTATTGTCATTATTATTTGAACACTATAAGTTTTGAAAAATACAATGATAAGATAACATCATTGTGTACTTTTAATTTTAAAACACAATAATAAATAATAAGTTCATATAATCTATAAATAATAATAATAATAATAGTAATAACACATCATGTTATCTTTTATACTATGAGTTTTCAAAATTACATTGATGAAAAAAATATTATTGTGTACTTTTAATTGTAAAACACGAATATAGATAACAAATTTATATAATCTATATAACAATATATGACAAAAATTACACAAATTATCTAAAACATAAAACACAATGATTAATACATACGACAAATGATGTAAATATAATACAATGAACTAATATTGACAAAAAGAATGTACAAGATAATAAGCTAACGTATTTGATACCATAACCAAAATGTCATTATCTTTAAAATCATAGAAAGACACATGTTTATATCACAATCTTGTTGATCCATAACATTTAATAAATGAAGGTTTTTTTTACCACTTGTCATTCTCTTAACCCGCTTATTTGTCACTTGTCATTCTTCTAGACATTCAAACATCAATTTTCCATTCAAAATGATATTATATTAATTGAAATACTCACAAATTTCTCTCTCTTATCAAAATTAAATTTTATTAATTGTTATATTTCTCTCTATTACTAAGATTTTTTTAAATCAAGCTATCTTTTCTAAAAAGCAGGTATTATTAAGGAAATTATAAATCACATCTTTTAATTAAAATCTAAATACAAAAATTATAAAAAACTAATTTTTTTAACAACAGTCTTATTAAAATAAACAGAATAATTACAACCAACAGTTTTTAAAAAGTAATATTTTTATAAAAAATAATTTTCTAAAAAAAATCTTAAAAGTAATGGTTGAAAATAAAACTATTTAAATAAGAGAGTTAAAAATAGTATTACTATTTTATTTCTTGAACTATTAAGTATATAATTATATTTTATAATAAAATATATATTTTAATTCTTTGTTTTTATTACTAATTATAAATTAATGGGCTTTTAGCCTATCTATCTAGCTATAAAAAAAATAAAATAAACGTGAAATAATTGTAAGTCTCATCATACAATTTTTTTATTTCTGTATATTAATAATAATAATATTTAATACTAATAATATTATTTATACCATTTTTATATTAAATATATATAAATTAATAAATTAAAAGCCTATTTGTATTAAAAACACACTTTTTAAAAACAAAAATAAATTATAAAATACAGAATACAATGGAATTTATTTTTTTGGAAAAATCATTTTTCTTAAAACCAAAATATTTAAAAGTCAAATATTTTATAAAACAAAAGTTTAAGAAAATTTTATTATTGTTTATTTTACTTAATTATAATCATATTTTATCTTCAAACATAATTTTATAATGCATAAATTTATATCATTAATTATTTAATATTTTATTTAATTATTCAATCCGTGTAATACACGGGAACTAACCTAATCTTTTTATATTTGATACCCTTTTTATATTGTCCCAAAGCAGTGGCGGAGCTTGAACATATCCGTAGGGGGGCGAAGGCAAAATTAATTTATTTTAGGGGGGCGAACTCGAGTTTTATATAAAAATTTACATTACCCGACCAAAAATTTACATTACCGGACTAAAATTTAACACTACCGACGAAAAAAAGAGGGGCGGCCCACTATATCTTGAAAACTTCATGCGAATAATGACAGATGTGCATATGCCTTGGTTTATTTCCATTTCCATTAACTTTATAATGTTGTAGGAAAGTCACGGTCCCACTTTTTTATATGTATATTTTTTTAAATGATGTGTCGATGTGAGTAACAACACTAGGGACATAAATAATAGCGCGACAACAAGATTGCCTATTATTATGTTAAAGATATATAGTACTATCCAAAGATAAAATTGTTTTTTATTGTGTATCTGTGTGTTGTAAACCCATAGAGTAACCACTTATTTGAAAGGCAACAATCAACATACTTAAAACTCTAAAGCCTCGTTACTAGAAAACTAAATTATAACCGACAGATAGTTCCGTTGGTGATTAGTCGGTGAAAGTTCGTTAGGAACGTGATTGGGGAAATACGTTTTTGATATAATTTGTCGGAAGTTTGTGATGGATTAACGACGTCATCTTTACTGACAAATCACTGACGGGTAGTCCTCCAGCCAAGTTTCATTTTCTATGGATAGAGTTTCGTGTCATCAACAAATTACTGATGGACATTTTCATAAATTTACTGACACCTTATCTTTTGATAAATATTTTATAAAATAAAAGTTATTATTTTAATTTAGTATAATAAAAATGTCGATAGATCTACATAAAAAAAATTTTACCTGTAATATGATTACGGATTATGAAATATCAAGTTACATGAAATAACTTTAAAATTAGAGGTAATTACATGAATGGTCCCTGTGATTTATCGAAAATAATATTTGGGTACTAAGTGTTTTTTGTAACAGGTTAAGGTATTGTGTTTTTAGTTTTATAAAAAGAACGTGTATTAAGACTAACAACCGTTAGTTTCTCTGTTAGATTAAAGTAAAATGATTAAAATACTCATGTGGGGACCTATTTTGTAATACTATATGTCTTTTTTGTTTAGGGACCCTTTGTGTAATTACCTATAAGTTAAAAAATTCAACCCCCACCACAATCCCCTCCCACATCCCTTTTAGAAATCAGACAACCACCACCCTAAATCCATCACCACCGTTACCAACCATCGTTGCCACCTACCACCACCCTGGTCAACGCCCATTTTAGCCCCCAAATCACAACCAAATGGTCACCGAAAACCCTAAACTCGTCACCAAAAACCACCTAAAAATGAGATGTGAATGATGAAATGGGTGAAATCAGATGTGGTTTGTCCGGTTGGAGCTTTGATTTGAAGCATTTGGAGCTTCGTTTGATCTAGGTTTGTTACATAGGAGATGGTGGAGATGGTTGGAGATGGTGGCGACGGCTGGAGATGGTAGCGATGGCTGGTGGTGGGTGGTCATTATTAGGGTTATGCAGGGGAAAAAGGAGAGGGGATTTGGGGATGATGGTTGATAGTGATGATGATAACGATAGAGTAGATGAATGGCGGTGGACCGGTGGTGTGAGGCACCTGGTGGTGTGATGGCTAGGGCTGTAAACAAGCCGAGCCAGGATGGGTTCAAGCTCGAAGCTTATCAAGCCGAGCCGAGCCGGCTCGAAAATTTTAACAAGATCAAAACACCGGCTTAAGTTCGGCTCGTGAAAAGCTCGAGCCAACTCGTGGCTCGTTCTTTGACATACCGTATTTCTTCAGGTTAACATCGTTCCATTATTTAAATCATTTCCGTCACTTTGTATCATTAAATTCAAATTGTATAAATTAAATTACAATTATTATCATTATGTTTATTTAAACTTCAAACTAACTTAAAACAAGATTGAGTTTAACTATGAAATTAATGCAAAGTGGAAGGGCCTAATGTGCAAATTCATAAAATACATTATACATCCCAAGATATCTCACGGTTATCATT
>BJCM01274688.1:10000-17681 GCA_018326385.1 Flaveria bidentis | reverse complement strand
GACTGAACCATTAGCATGGTTCAGTCGTGCGATTGAGCCATGCGGTTGATCCATTCGTGCGACTGAGTGTTCAGTCGTGCGATTGAGTCAATCTCATGTTATAATCATACTACTGATCCAGTCTCCTAGTTCAGTCGTGCGATTGAGTCATTCGCATGAAGTTGTTCATACGTATGGTCCATTAGCATGGGCCATTCGCATGATAACTTCATATTACTAAGTTTGAATGTATTCATTATCATTACATTATTTATATTAGTTCATACAACCACAAACCTATATAATAAATTCAATAAACGTTAAACAACTCATTAATGAAATATTAAACATTATAAACACAACCAAACATTTACATTTCATTAAGTACCCAACTATTACATATGTGTAAGACAATAAAGACATATTACATTAAGATCAGAATTAAGGTACATATGTATCAACAAATAATGATGTAACTTTGGAAATTAATAAACTTAACAATGACCTCTTGTCTACAAAACTAAAGTTGAAAAGTTTGAATTATCTTCAAGCATAGTTGAAGGTATAATCAAGTCTCAAATGACAAAGAAAATTAATGGTGGTAAATATGAAGTTGGATATTCCAACATTGCACCACCAATTAATCATAAACTAATGACTTAAAACCTTTAGTCATAATGTTGACCTTATCATTATAACTGAAAGTAAAATTAATTATGATAATTCTTTTGCAGAAAATTTGAAGATAGACGGGATGGTTGAAGAGTGGAGAAATGATAATGAAATAGTTTTTACAAATAATGATAATAAAAGTGGTATTGAAAAATCTTCTTGTAAATCATCATATATTATCAATAAAATTTCTAATGTTTTTGTTTCTACAAATGCTTATTCAAACATGTCTAACAAATAACAAAAATTAAAATCAAAGATCAATCATAAAGAAAATGAAAGAAAATGTGTTACAACATCATTTTGGTTGACTTGAAAATTGATTTCAAGAACAAATTTGTTTCAAAAGGCAACAACGATAAGGAAGATTATATTTTTAAAGAAACAAGTGCTTGTTTCTTTAAAAACTAAAATCCTATTACTGCTAATCCTATGAAACAAGATGTGTGTAGATCTTGTATCAAGGAAACTGGTCCCATTCCAATACATATGAGTTAAAAGATTAAAGGCACTTGCACATCAGATTCAAGAATGAATCAATCTAATAAGAAACATACCTTACTTCTTTCAGATTCAGCTAGGATGTTAGTTTTGAAGATGTTAGTTTTGTTAGGGAACTAAAACATAATTTGTTAAGTATATCTCAAATTTATGACAAATAATATTCAACACACTTCACTAATAAAGAATGTCTTATTCTAAAACCTTGCTTTGAAAGCCGTGACGAATGGATTCTATTGAGAACTCCACAAGACAAAAACACATACTTACTTGATATGAATGGCACACATCCATTTGTAAATGCGTCTTGTTTATTATTAAAGCCATGTAGAGTGATTAAATGTTATCACATCGTCGTCTTGTCCATGTAAACATCAAGAATATGAATAAGTTGGTTCGAGGAAATCATGTTGTAGGCCTATTGTTGAAAAAATTTCAACTTACTGAACATTGTTTGTCATGTTAAAAAGGCAAACAACGTAAACTTCATTATAACAACTAAGATCGAATCAATCCTTCAACTGTTACACATGGATTTGTTTGGTTCGGTAAGTGTTTTGAGTTTGGGATGTCATTTATATGGCTTGGTTATTACTGATGATTTTTCCATATTTACTTGGGTTTTCATCTTAACAACTAAGGATAAGACTCCTCATTTGGTGATAAAGATTATGACTCTTGTGGAAAATTAGATTGATAAAACAATCAAGTGCATCTGTAGTGCTAATGAAACAAAGTTTTGCAATCGTATTCTGAATGAATTTTGTGATCAAAGGGGATAGCTAGACAATTCAGCTCTACCAAACTCCACAAAAAATAGAGTTATTAAATGATGAAATATAACTTTAATTGAAGAAACTAGAGCTATGTTATCAGTAGCTATATTACCTTCTTCTTTTTGGGCTGAAGTCGTTAACACTTCATGTTATGTTTGGAATAGTGTCTTAATCAATAAACAAAAAGAACATGACTCTTTATAAAATACTTTTTATATATACACCCAAAGTTAAATACTTTAAGACATTTGGATGTTGTTATAAATTGCTACACATTTTTGATTCTAAATCAAAATTTGATGAAAGAGCTAACACGTGTTACTTTGTTGGATATTCAGCTAACAAAGTCACATATAAGGTTTATAACAAAAAGTCAAAACAAAAAATTTACATTTGATATAGATTAGCTTGAATCTAACAAAATAGATACAGGATCTGCTCCTTCATGGGTATACAACTATGCTTTATTGTTTGAAACCTTTAATCGATTGTAATGTCCCGTTCCCGGGATGCTTACAGCTGGTCCTTCATCGCACATAAAACATATATTTTTATCATCTTACATAAAAGCGTTGCAGCGGAAACATTAACAACATTCTTTCTCATTTCATCAAAATGCTTTTGCAAAATAATACAACTGTTCATTACACAATATCATTTTACATTTCATTTCAAAAGCATTAGAACAATGGATGCCATCCCAAAAGAACTGAGTAGTCGTCCCATGCCATCCTCAGCAACATACCTGCCAACTGGAAACACATCAAAGTTAGCGTTGTTGAGTGAGTTCTAATTTTAAAGAAAACATACTTTACTTCCTATATAAAACCATTTGTTACATTGGTACACGATAACACAACATACGTACACATAGATAATATAATTATTATCTTCCATTACATTTGTTACATTCTTTCATTCATTAATCATCGCACACTACTTTACATCTGCTTCATTCGTTCATAACATCATTTCTTCCGTTCGTTCATTTCAAACATATCGCACTTTTTGCACAAATCGCACCGTTGCATCATCGTACCCGAAGTACATATCTCACAAATCGCACACATGAGGTAGCCAAAATCACATGCTACATAGCACACAATAAATACCACATCACACGTATCGGAGCAGTTACCAAAACTGAACTCCCACTGTGTCTATAGTCCCTCATCATATCCATCGTACATATCGCACAAATCGCACCAACGGAGTGGTCCACAAGACCGACTCCCCCTGTGTGTGTGAGAACTCTTGGGGTGTAGCCAAAATCACATGCCATCTCATGGGTTAGCCAAAATCGCAGACTACATAATCCATCATCCGTATTTCCTTCAGTCGCATAGCCCTCATGCATATGACCCTTAGTCGCACTACTTTCATGAGAATGAACCTCAGCCGCACTCCTTTCGTGTGTATGGACCCAGTCGCATGCCATTCGGACGCATGGACCTCCATTCGGTCGCCTAGCCCTAGCTGATGCAGAATGCAGTTCATCCCAAACTGCAGCTGCCAAATTCGACCTCCAAACTCTTCCAAACCACTTTTGAGATCAAATAAACCATTCTAAACCTTAGGGAAGCATACCACCACACCATTCAAGCACAACCAAGCCCGAAATCAAACCCAAACGAATCATACACATACACATACATACATAAAGGGGTTTACACCCAAAATACCTAAAACGATTTTTAGATGAGTTCCAGTCCCAAAATCATTCAAAAACATGTAAAAGAGGGGTCCTAGAACTCACATAAACGATCCTGTTGAGTAGAGCTTAGATTTGACCCACTATATTTTGATTTTTCACGCTCGAATCCACCCGAACCAAGCTTTTCTCCTCGTTTTCTCCTTCTCTTCTCCTTTGACTGAGTTTTGGTAAGAATGGGGTGGGTGTAGGCTGCCTTCCCCCTTTTATACCCCCACTCATCCAATTTTCTTCCTGTTTTGGCAAGTTTGGTCAGTCGACTTTGGGCTTTATTTCTTTTCTTCTTTCGTCATCTTCAAAGAAAATTTCCGGGTGTTACAAGTCCAACCCCTTATATAGGTTTCGTCCCTGAAACTTGTTATTACTTAAACAATTGCAGCAATACTGTCTCATCTCTTTTCCAGTCTCCCACCTGGAATTCAATCGGTCTACGTCATTATCAACATACGACTTGTGTCTATCTTTGGCTACCTTCATCAGGGCTTTGATCCTCTCAAGCTTCTTAGTCGTGGCCTCGATCACCTCAATACTTCCAATACGGAATTTGGTGCTCGGCCTTCACTTGTAAACAAGTAAGGCATTTACTCCCGTACTTCACCATATCACGCTTCATACCCGGCCACCAATAATCTTCACTCGGGCCTCGGTACATCTGAAAGTTGGGATGTTAGTGTACCCACATCCCTTACATCGACCAAGCAGGGAATATGTCCACGCCTCATGCACTTTCCTGCCACCGTCATCGAAATCACCTCCAGAATCGTCGTGACTCAATCATCTTAACCGTCACTGTGATCCCGTCAGGCATTGTCAACTGTATGCTCTTTTGCGGCACACAATGCTCCCTTCGTAGTCCGTTAAACAATCCACTCCTAGGATCACATCGAAGGGCATATCTATATCCTTACTACAATAGGCAATTTAGTACAGAAAGCAGCAGGAATAAAACTCTTACTAGCGCCAGAATCGACCTACACAAAGGCTAATGGTTGATTTACTGGAAAAGTACCTGACACAACATCGGGGTCCGCCCTAGCCTCATCTTGCATCATTGTGTAGGCGTTGTGTTCACCCTCTGTCCTTCTCCTCCAGCCCTCTTCACTCCCGAACCTTCTGCCCTTGGCTTTTTGCAGTCCCTGCTTATGTGGCCAATTTCTCTACAATTATAACATCTCATAGTCCCATATTCTCTAGCCACATGTCTAGGCTTCCCACACTTGAAGCAAGTGTTTGGTCCCCTTTTGTATTCTCCCGAATGCTCCATCCTGCATTTACCACATCGATCCGACCCTGCACTAGGTGTGACCACACGACGGTCATCCCCTCGTGTGTGCTTATTATTCATCGGGACACCACCCCGTCCAGCTCTCTTCCCCCTCCAGTTCCGATCTCCATCACCTTTCTCGCCTTCTTCAGTCACCACCACCACAGTTCTTTCATCATACAACCTCCTCTCCAAATCAACTGCCGACCTAAACGTGCTTGATCGGGCAGCGATCATGTGCCTACGGATATGTGTCGACAAGCCCTGAATATTCCTCTTGATCTTTCGCAAAAGAGGTTTCACCTAATCCGGCACCAGCCGTGCCATTTCATTGAATTTGGTGGTGTACTTCTGATGCATCATCGTCCCCACCTTCAACTGCAGGAACTCTCTTTCAACTTTATCCATCTCACGGTGCGGAAAAAACTCCTCAATTACCAGCCTTTTCATCTATGACCATCTCATCCTTCCGATTGCCTGACTACCCTAAACTTGGACTATGTTGTCCCACTAACACAAAGTTGAGTCTACGAAAGAGTGGGTAGCAAACTTTACATTATGGTATTCTTGGCACTCGTTGATGTTTAGTACGGCTTCCATTTCCCTCACCCATCGGTGAGCAGCAACAACAGTGCCATTACCATCAAAAGTTGGGGGCTTGCATCATTGAAACGCCCCATAGTTGTAGCCTCGTGCCGCCTCTGGCGCAGGCTCTTCCTCTTCTTCTTCCTCTTCGTCATCGAAGAAAACCGTTTCAGTCTCGGGTCGTCTCCTTTCGCCCAAAGGTCTACTCCTTTCCTTTCTCTCCCCGTCTCTAATAGCCTTTATCAATTCGGTCACTACAGACGGTAGGATCGTCTGCACGACTTGATGCACTTCCTCTACAACTGCCTCTCTCATCGAAGCTCTCATATTAGCACTTTAATCACCGCCCTCCGGATGAGGGGTATCGGGTTCTTCAGGAACCACTCTCTCCACTATAGGTCTTCCTCTTGTGACCCATGGTCCAACACCACGTCCACCACCACCTCCACCACGTGAAGCCTTAGAATATCTACCACTAGCCATCTTCTAACACACACTGAAAGATTCAAACACCAACACGGTCATTCAAGGAAATAGCTCAATTTATGTCAAGTATCATAAGTCCCTAATTATAGTGGCCAGTTGTGATTAGCCACTTACTTTACTCTTCATACCTCAAGCATTACCTGTCCTGAGTACATCAGTATCTAAATCTACCAGCAACACATAAACCACATAACATGCGCACAGAATACCGGCTAACATTACAAAAATACTTGATGGCACGCAGCTACTCAGATTAGCATCCCTTCCCTTTCCGTCCCACTCTCAGTTTAAGTTAAGGTTTATTTTGAAAATTTACCCATTTCACTTAAACTTTGGCTCTGATACCAACTTGTAAGGCCCTATTCCCGGGACGCTTACAGCTGGTCCTTCATCGCACATAAAACATATATTTTTATCATCTTACATAAAGCGTTGCAGTGGAAACATTAAAACCATACATTTTCATTTCATCAAAATGCTTTTGCAAAATAATACAACCATTCACTACACAATATCATTATACATTTTATTTCAAAAGTATTATAACAATGGATGCCATCCTAAAAGAAGTGAGTAGTTGTCCCGTGTCATCCTTAGCAACATACGTGCCAACTGGAAATACATCAAAGTCAGCGTTGCTGAGTGAGTTCTAATTTTAATGAAAACATACTTTACTTTCTTTATAAAACCATTCGTTACATTCGTACGCGATCACACAACATACGTACACATAGATAATATAATTATTATCTTCCATTACATTTGTTACATTCTTTCACTCATTAAATGCGACTTTATCATCTACTTCATTTGTTCATAACATCATTTCTTCCGTTCGTTCATTTCATACATATCACACTTTTCGCACAAATCGCACCCTTGCATCATCGTACCCGAAGTACATATCACACAAATCGCACACATGAGGTAGCCAAAATCACACGCTACATAGCACAAAATAAATACCACATCGCACGTATTGGAGCAGTTACCAAAACTGAACTCCCACTGTGTCTATAGTCCCTCATGATATCCGTACATATCGCACAAATCGCACCAACGGAGTGGTCACCAAGACCGAATCCCCCTGTGTGTGTAAGAACTCTTGGGGTGTAGCCAGAATTGCACGCCATCTCATGGGTTAGCCAAAATCGCACGCTACATAATCCCCATAAGGTAGCCAAAATCGCATGCTACATAGCACACAGTAAATACCACATCGCACGTATCGGAGTAGTTACCAAAACTTAACTCCCACTGTGTCTATGTCCTATTATGAGTTCGCCAAGATCGCACACTATAATACACACGCAGTTGAGCTAACGACCCTTAATGAGTCGTGAACCTCCTTTCTTTCTCTTGCAATCCATCCTTACTCTCATTCATTCGTTCATGCTTGCATTCATTCATTATGTTCCTCTTCTCATTATCTTCCACTTCACGTTACATAATACTTTTATTATATTCATTAACGTTCAACGTAAACCACGAGAAGACAATCATACATGATAATAAGGAACATAAAAACATACAACATCAATCGCACAAGGCAACATCGCACACTCATAACATACATCATGCATAGCATACAACATGCACAAGCACACGACATCAACATCACACGAATCACGCGCATCACATCATATAACCATACGACATCACATCTCATCATGCGTCACACCATCATCATCATCAGCTCATCATCAT
>BJCM01274688.1:0-5000 GCA_018326385.1 Flaveria bidentis | reverse complement strand
AGATATTACCAAGGAAAGTCATGTATCATAACGACAATAAGGGGGAAGAGAGTTGTTATCACTTTTTATGTGATCAATAGTGTTCTATTGTTGGAATATCAGTCTAACACACTAGTGGAGATTGATGATGATGTTGTAGGGAGTGTCTTACTAATATGGGTTATAACCATAGATATCCTTCACTAGAGAAGAAGCACATACCTCTATTCTAGAAGTATTTGTTTCATGTTTGTTTGAAGCACTTACTTACCTCCATTCTAGAAGTATTTTTCATGTACAGTTTGAAGCACTTACCTCCTTCACTTGAGCAATCTGAAGGCCACATTGGATAACCTAAGTGTTGTTTTCGGATCACTACTGGTATCCCTCGTTGATGACTTACCTTATAGCATTTTGTGTAGATACATGTGTACCTAGTTTAGGAACTTAATGTAAAATGTTTGTCATGTCTTACATATATGTAATTGAATGGGTATGAATGAAATTAGATGTGTTGTTGATGCTTATAATGTTTAATATTGTATTGTTTATTATGTGATAACACCTATTGAACTAACTATATAGGTTTGTGGTTGTTTACATAGTTCTTAGTCAATAATGGTTGAGAAACGTGTTTAAACTTAATCGTGTGAAGTTCTCATGCGAATGGACCATGCTAATGGACCATACGCATGAATACTTCATGCTAATGGACCAATCGCACGACTGAACCAAGAGACTGGATTAGTCGCACGATTGTGACATGAGATTGACTTAGTCGCACGACTGAACATTCAATCGTGCTGATGGATCAACTGCATGCTTCAATTGCATGACTGAACCATGCTAATGGTTCAGTCGTACGAATGGAAAATCCTAACCTATAAACACCACTTAATTCGTGGAAAAACGAGAGAATTCGAATACCTATGCACCTGATCATACCCTAGCCGTCTAGAGACTCAAGAACACCTGTTCCAAGTTCATAGATCGCAGTTAATCATCTTGCAATCGTTCTTAAGGTTTTGATTCACTCTTAGATCGATTATACTTGCGTTCTCACTGATTGGATCGCCAATCAAATAGGATTCCGTACTATTTGGTTTGGTATACACGTAAATTAGTTAGTACTCCATACCTAAACGGTCCTAACAAGTGGTATCAGAACCTTGGCTCTTGATTTGTGTGTGATTTAATCGATTTTGATATAAAATCACGTTTTTTACTCAAAAACTAAATCTTTTGTGTCAAACAGTGTTTTCGAGGTCTCCAGGTCAAAAAGTTAACGTTTTTCGGCATACGGCAATTAGGGTTCGTGAGAAATTCGTGTTTTTGCGTCCAAGTGTTCAAAACCTTCGTTTTTTCAAAAACATCAGCCTTTAGTCGCACGATTGACTAAATTGCACGATTGAACCCATTCGCACCATCCATACGCACGATTGAACTTAGTCGCCTTGTTCATTCGTACGACTAACCAGCTTCATTCGCATAGACTCCAACTGCACTCTCCTTACGCACGACTGAATCCAATCACACGATTGAATTCATCCGCACTCTTCATTCGCATGATTGACTCATTCACATAAGTTCAATCGCACGAGTGGTCCATTCGCACAAGTGAAGTACTTGATCTAAAAAGTTTAAAGTTAACGAGATGGAAGAACAATACTTAGTGTTCACTACAGGTAGAGACACACGGATCCAGAACCTCTTACTTCTAGAGAATGAGACTGGGAATCACAATAAACCACCTAAGCTTATAATGTTAGATGATTACCCACAGTGGATGCAAACGTTTCGAGATCTACCTCAATGGAGTTGATCCCAACCTTTGGGAATCAATTGAAACAAGATTTGACATGCCGGTTGGTGCAGATGGGGTAAAATTGACCTTGGGAAGGATGACTGACAACCA
Source organism: Flaveria bidentis (assembly GCA_018326385.1). Classification (NCBI taxonomy): domain Eukaryota; kingdom Viridiplantae; phylum Streptophyta; class Magnoliopsida; order Asterales; family Asteraceae; genus Flaveria; species Flaveria bidentis. The sequence continues at coordinate 3,106 of BJCM01274688.1, read as the reverse complement.
AAAGACGAAATATAATGCAGAGAAGAAGGTCTATTGCTTGTTAACTCAGTCTATTCTAAAGGATATATTCCATCAATTTTCTGAGAATTAACAGGCAAAGAAACTTTGGATAGCCTTGGAAAAACGCTATGACGGAAATGCTTCATTAAAAGCTCTAAAGGCAAAAGCCTTAAAGAAGGAGTTTGACAACTTCTCTTCAATGGGTAAAGAAAGTCTGGATGATGTAATCGACAGGTTCTATCATCTCATGAGTGAGCTGCATATTCATGGAGTTACAAAGTCAATGGAAGATAAGGTATCTAGCTTGGCGGATGGCTTACCAAAGAAGTGGGATTCGTTTGTATCTAATTTGAGACAAAACAGTATATTGGGAAAATTAGATATAAACGACTTCATCCTAAAATTAAGAGAGGAGGAACTTAGGATGAAATATAGGTCGCAGAAAGGAACATATGACCAAAATCCTTCATTTTACAACGCCTCTTCCACAACAGCTAGTTCAGGAGCACCCCTTCAGACTGCATTTGTTTCAAGTTCATCTGCTCTTTCACCAACCATAACTTCTGGGTCTGACACGTCTGGATCATCAAGTACCCATTATATTGCACCTGAGGCTAATGCTACCAAGTTAAAGACCGAGAATCTCGGGAATATCACTGTGGAGGTGGCTAAAGAACATATGGATCTATTGGCAGCTGTTGTTCACTCGTATGATGGTTTGGTTGTAGGAAAGATTGGTAACTGTCATCTAGTAGATGAAGATTATCAACAGATAGATGAGAACAAGCTTGAAAGAATGGACATAATGTGGGCATTGGCAAGTGCTGTGTGGAGAGCTAAAAAGTTTGTTAAGAAGACTAGACAAAATTTGATAGCCACTAAAGACACTACTTTTGGTTTCAATAAGTCCAAAGTTACCTGTTTTAACTGTGGAGAGAATGGGCACTTTAAACGTGAGTGTGTAAAGCCCAAGAAGACAGGCAATGGCAACCCGTTCACGACTGTTAATCGTCAGGACAAACCAACAGGTGGAGATGCCTCGTCTAGTATAGAGACAAAGGCCTTGACTGCTCAAGGTGACGAAGGACAAGATTGGACCTTCAAATTTGTGTCCTCGGGTGAGTCTAACATCGCAAATGTTGAAGTTTTGAATGATGACACAGCAAGCGAAGGGATATAGCAGTTGAGCTAGTAATGTCAGATCATGAAGATATTGCTACTATGGTCACTCACTCGAATGATGAAGGTCCTAACACAACATGTTCAGAATCACCGGCACCTGAACAGTCAAACTCTGCGATAATGGCTGATTCAACTAAACCTTCTCAGGTAAGTTCCTCGGCCCAACTTTTTAACAATCATGCTTGTTCTGAATGTAATAAATTTAGGGAAAGCATAGATTTGAAATTTGCTAGGTTATTAGATCAGAACAATAACTTAGTAAAGGACTTGCAACTGTGCACTGAAGCAAATCGCATTTTAAAACTAAATGAGCACAGTTATAAAGAGAAAATAGAACTGTTAAATAAACAACTTAGGGAAACCGAAGTAGTGGCTTTTAACGAAGAAAATGACATTAATTTCTATTTAAACTCCCTTGAAGAAACTAAAAAGGAAAAAAACAGTTTTGGAAGTCGAAGTAAATTCATTAAAACAAAAACTGCACAATTGGACTAGTTCTTCTCACATAGTTAAAAATTTAGTAAAAGAACGAAATAACGGGGAGGGATTAGGTTACAAAGTGGTTCCACCACCATATGAGATCTTGTTAAATACTAAATGTCGACTAGTAAATAACAATCCTATTAAGGATCATTGGTGACCACTCCTCTAGTTAGTGATCCAGTTTCCACTTGTCAAACGGTGGAATCTGTCACTAAACTGAAGGAGGACACTTTGAAATCTAAGGGTAAATTGCCTATTGTTAATTGGATGAAAATTTTGCAAAGGTTAAGGTAGAGTCAGTTTCCACTACGTCTAGTTCTAAACATAAACTGACGAAACAAAGTTAACCAAACACGTGCTTCATGTAATAGTCTAAACAAACAAAAGGCAAAAGATGATACCACCGTTCAAAAGGTAAATTTTGTTAAAGAAGTTAAAACATCTAAACAAGAAGCGTTAAAACCCAACAAGCCCAAAGTCACACCGGTCTCACACATTTCCCCACAGAGGCGTCTTTCCCAACATGTAGAAGGTCGATCATGCTACAATTTTGGAAAGAGAGGACACATTGCTTCTAATTGTCCTCAGTATCAGACACCATGAAAGAAAATTGAACTTCATTATACTAAACAAATTTCTTCTAAAAGGAGTTCTATTACTCCACCTAAAAGAAATAATGAAACTAAAGTTCAAACCATAAACCAATCGTCTGTTTATCACAAACAGGCCTTGCACAAAACTGGTTTGTAGAAAGAAAAGTCAAATCCAATATCTGATATTGAGAGCAGTAAGAAGAATTATATGCCCTCGCCCTCAAATGGACAGTGGGTTGAATTTATGATGTGTGATTCCTCTGGGTTACCCAAGCCAGTTAAGGCTTCGGTCCCAAACCTTCACTAATCATTTTCTTTGAATGTGTAGGGTGTTCGTTATAGTGCTATCACAAACACTTTGTGGATAGTGGAGCATCCAGGCACATGACTGGAACCTGTCACTCCTCTCAAACGTCAAACAGGTTAAAGGAGGACATGCTTCCTTTGCTGGAAATAAAGGAGGTTACATCACTGTATAGGGAGAAGTAGGAAATCAGAATGTTAAGTTTGACAAGGTCAACTATGTTCAGCAACTACAAAATAACTTACATTCTGTATCACATATTTGTTACAAAGGTTTCAAGGTTGTTTTTGACAAGAAGAAGTGCTATGTGTTGAAGAAGGAGTACATCATTCCGGAGGACCAAATTTTAATGTCAGCTTCAAGGTATAATGACTTATATGTATTGGATCTATCAAAGGTCTCAACAACCGATCATCAAGTCCAATGCTTCTTGTCAAAGGCAACTGAGAAGGAATCCATCTCCTGGCATAGGAGAATGGGACACATAAATCCAAGGAAGATGAATCATCTCATTCAGAATGATTTGGTCAATGGAGTTAATGTC
>BJCM01274687.1:0-14229 GCA_018326385.1 Flaveria bidentis | reverse complement strand
AGGAAATTTTGTAATTTCTTGCATAATGCTAATAAAGCCATGTTTTGATTAACATGGATGTTTTATGTTGACCAAGTCTTTTAATAAATATTATGAATGTCTATTATGGATCATAATTTTAATTAAAATTGGTATTAAACTTGTCATGAATAAAATGAGAGTTTTAATTTGGTCTCATAAAACATGTCATAAATCAAATGGGAGTTTTGGTTGTGAATTATAAAACTCACATTAATATGAACTTATTAGCATGAGTATATAAACAAACTCATGATGATGAAAGTGAAAAAAAGAAAAAAAAATTCTTGAGTGTCAACAAGTTTTATAAAAATTTAGAGAGGAGTACTCTCTAAATTGTTCTTCCTACACCATCATCTTTAATCTTGTTTAATATAACTTCATAACACATATACTTTACCCGGTGATCTCTTGGTTCGAGGCACTCTCCAACAGTACATACTGCTTTGGCTGTTGTACCCTGGGAAACAGACGCGTTGTCTTGAGTAGAGACGCAAAATCTGTTTTAAGGGACCCGTGTCTAACACGATCCTTAGCCACAAGCGTCAATCTTTTGTTTGTTATTTGTTGTAGTCAAGGGGTATACTTAAAGACTCGAACGTGATGAAGACTCGTGTCAAGAATACTTTATGAAGACTCGTTTAATATATACTAAAGACGAATGTTCGAATCAAGTTTGGTACATAAATATTGCTTGTATTTATTTTTTTAGTCTTATTTGTAAACGATATTGTACTATAATATTTCATATGGCTAACGAGAGTATCGTTAGAATTAATATTTTTAATATAAAAGTAAACCTGTTTCCTACAATCTTAAAACAAATTTCGTGATTGGATTTTTAAAAACCTATTACTATTTTTTGGGTTCACGAAAAGTTAAAGAAAATATTAATTGAGATTTTTTTTGAAAATCAAATAATAATTTGGGAAATAACATAGTACAATACTATGTTTGGATTTTAATAAAGATTGAAGTACAATCTAAAATCCAAAATAAAGAGTTACCAAACAAATACATTGATTCTATCACATGTTAAAATATTTTTATAAATATTTAACAATCTAACGTGCGTGTTAGAGATGATTTAATTACTAAAAGCCATTAAAAAACATGGGTTTATAGTTTCAATACTATTTATGATTACAATGATTTAAACAAAACCAAATTTTATTTTAGAAAGAAATTAAAACTAATGTTTTGCAACAACAAAAAAAAGAAATAGTCATTTTTATATGAGACGAGAAGCTTACAAACGATTTTGTAATCGTTTAGTTCTAACAAGCGTGTTAGAAGCGGGTTTATTGTATATAAACCAATAAAATTAAAAACAATGTTTTTGTAGTTGTATATTTCTAACAAGCGTGGTAGAACCGGATTATATTTTATATATATATAAAAAAGCGATTAATGTAATCATTTATTTCTAATGAGTAAGTTAGATCTAGATTTATTTTATATAAATCGAAAAGTTTTTAAAACGATCTATGTATTTGTTTATTTCTAACGTACGGGTTAGAAGTGATTATTTCTAACCAATAAGCTTAAAATGATACTTGTGATCATTTATTTTCTAACGAACGTGTTAGAAAACAGTTTATATAATAAGAACCGTAATATTTAAAATGATTGTTGTAATCATTTGTTAAAAACGCTTTATCTATATAAACCAAAATGTGTTTTAAAAACGTATTTATTATCATTTATTTTCTAATGAATGTGTTAGAAACGGTTTCTTCTATAAATCCAAAAGTATTAATCAAAATATTAAAAGATATTAATTAGTATAATAATACTATTTTTGGATTTTATGGTCATGACTTTTGTGATCAAGACATAAAATAAATACGTGTTTTGCAATGTTTTGAATGAATAAAACATGTGTTTTGCAATCTAAAACGGTTAACTACTCATGGGAGAAGTAGCACGTCTCGAATCACATAATAGTCTCGATGAGATTATTCAAGAAAAAAAACAACTTGAGGTTGTTGTGAATAGAAATAATTATTCAAATACAACTACCTATGAATAAGATAGTGTATGCATAACGTTGTTTTTTACTATTTAAATTAGAGTTTCAAGATAAGATAAGAAACTTAATCATATGAGTGGATGAAGTATACTGATGGAGTACCTCAAGACATGTCATAAAATCAATATCATTGTTAATGATGAAAGTGTTATAGATAATAACACTTTGAGATTTGATGTCTAGATGTAACTTTTATCCGTTTAAATTATTATTAAAAAGTGGTTTACACTTTATGTTTCATTTTCTGTTGTATTATTATTTGTGTTCAATATCTTAAGATAATACATGTAATATTTACAACGAAATAAATTAATTTATATTATAACTTTCAAAATGATTTTGAAGGAAATAATTTAAACGGATATATATATAACTTCAAACGGATAGTGCAATAAAAGATTTGCATAGAAAACAACTTGAGAGTTGTTAAATTGTTTTAAGTGTCGAATAGACATCAAATGTTATACAATATCATGAGATCGAAAATATGATAAGTGTATCATGATATCGAAATATGATAAGTGTATTGAGATGAAATACACAAGTATGAGATATACCGATAAACTTCATTTGAAAGTATCTAAAAAATTCACAAGTGTGGATAAATCTACATATGAAAGCAATATATGTTATCTTTAATGAATTTTGCTAGATTCATTTTGAAAGATCTAAATGTTGATGCGGCTACCATCTTAATGTTGTTAAAGTTATGTGGAGGATTTTTCTTTTATTTGGGAAAGTATCCTAGTTATACATAGCTTAAAGGGAACAACAATACATGTGTGCCAATAACTCTAGGCAAAATTAATGAATTGCATATTATTTAGTGTCAATATGTTTGACCCTATCTTAATGTAATATTGATTGTAGACGAGTTTCATTTATCTTGTTAATGATAAATGTGTTCACCAAAGTGAATTGAATCAAGACTTATTACTAAGTCTTTATAAGTTAAAGGGAAGATAATGCCCTTTGCACTTCGCACACTCGCATTATTATGCTTGAAAGTCGGTTCAGTAGTTTTGAAAGATGCTACTGAGAACTTGGTCTTAACTCAATGCCAACTATTGAAGTGTGTGTATGCTAGATTGGTACCGGGCTTGGCTTTGAGTTGCTACCAACCTATTGTGGTAATGTCGAGTTACGGTAGTTACTACCGACTGGCTGCTGCTGAGTTGGTGCTGAGGCGACTACCGGGTTCAGCATTATGACAGGTAACTTGCTTGTGGATGAGAGGTTTAAAGGAAAATGAGTTATGTTCCTGAACCGAATGATGATGAATAAGTCTCATGATTTTTCTATAACAAGATATGGATATGGACAAGGGATATGCGTTATTCCTTAAAGCTGTGGAGGATCAGAATGATGCATTTTCTGTTCACATGTTAAAGTATTGTAGTCTAAAGCATGCTAGCCTAGTACTTATCAATTATGATGCTCTAAGGAGGTCAATTATGTATAGACAAAGTTGAAAGAGGATACTCATTCGGTTCAAGGAGGTTGATATAACCTATGGAAAACTTAACTAACTAGATAATGTTATCTAGTATACAAAGCCTAATGAAGAGGACTCTTTGAAATCAAATTGCAAGAAATATGATGGAGAGGTCATTTCAGAAACGACCCTTTAGGGTATGTAGAAATGATTTTGTGAAAAGTTTTCTCAAAACCTAATTAGAAAGGGAGAACCTTTTATTATCCTGTATGGATGTTATTCAATAACACTTAAATGTGGGGGTCTCTCAAACCTATTTAGAAAGGGAGAACCTTTCATCACCCCATATGGATGTTATTCAATAACACTTAAATGTGGGGGTCTCTCAAACCTATTTAGAAAGGGAGAACCTTTCATCACCCCATATGAATGTTATCCAATAACACTTAAATGTGGGGGTTTCTTGCATTTGAAAATAAAATGTTAGCAATATGGATTTTGACAATCCAAAGGTATTGCAAACACATGATCTAGTGTAGTACACAAATGTCATAAGAAGTCTATGATAGACTCAAATTCTAATTGGTTAGATTTAGAATCTTGATAGATGTCTACTACCAAAGACATAAAAGAGATGTGTTCGTCTTGAAATAAGAATTGTATTTTTCAAATACACTTAGAAGTTTCACAAAAGACATTATTAACTTACGAGTTAAGAACACATCATGAAAACTTATCTCGATTGAAGTTATCTATATCGACTTGACAAAGTAATAGATAATAACTTTGGATCCAAACAACCAGTGGGTTGAAACGAGATGAGATAGAGAGGAATTGGACTAAAGCCCGTAGAAAAAAAGGGAATATGAGGAAAACCTAACCTAGTTGACTGGAGATCCCTTATCTAGGTTCAATAGGACAACTTAATCATATGATCAACGGAGTCACTACAGGGGAGTACCCTAAAATGAAAAAAAGGGAGTGACGAACTTCCTAGTCCATTCACTCTGGGGGAGTACCCCGAACCAGTAACCAAGGAAAGGTTAAGCATATTCAGGTTAAATGATTGTGGGAATCAATATAACCATAATGCTTTTAATGATTCATGGAATCACTTATGTTAGAGAGAAGTGGGGTCGCTTCGAATGGATTTGTGGGGTGGCGCAAATCCTAGAGCTCTCGCAGAACCATGATAATGATCCATGACCATAACGGACACGACAATGAGGGGATGTGCCCGACTAGGGAGAGTCTTGTGTGAATGTATATTGTCGTCTACACCAAACGAGGTCTGTTCAAAGACATCGCTTCTACACACTACCAATAGGCTAAATATGTTTCACAAAGGAAGGTTCAATGGGAACATCAACCTATCCTGCAAGACTCAACTGTCGAGTTTTCATTAGGAATTTTATGTGTTTTGATCGATCTCCATTCATGTGGGGTATTGTTGGAATTTTGGACACAAAATAATTATATTTATATATTTGTTATATAAATAGTTATTTATTTATTGGTTTAATTTCTTGTTTTGTAATGAATTAACCGTGTCCAAACTAAAGTTAAGATGAATTAGATATCGATGCTCGAAGTTGAGTGGTCGAAATAAAGAAAGTAAAACTTGGGTGATTATTGTAGCAAATTTTGTAACTTTTTGCATAATGCTAATAAAGCCATGTTTTGATTAACATGGATGTTTTATGTTGACCAAGTCTTTTAATAAATATTATGAATGTCTATTATGGATCATAATTTTTATTAAAATTGGTATTAAACTTGTCATGAATAAAATGAGAGTTTTAATTTGGTCTCATAAAACATATCATAAATCAAATGAGAGTTTTGGTTGTGAATCATAAAACTCACATTAATATGAACTTATTAGCATGAGTATATAAACAAACTCATGATGATGAAAGTTAAAAAGAAATTTTTTTTATCTTGAGTGTCAACAAGTTTTATAAAAAATTAGAGAGGAGTACTCTCTAAATTGTTCTTCCTACACCATCATCTTTAATCTTGTTCAATATAACTTCATAACACATATACTTTACCCGGTGATATTTTGGGTCGAGGCACTCTCCTGCAGTACATACTACTTTGGCTGTTGTACCCTGGGAAACAGACGCGTTGTCTTGAGTAGAGACGCAAAATCTGTTTTAAGGGACCCGTGTCTAACACGATCCTCAGCCACAACCGTCAATCTTTTGTTTGTTATTTGTTGTAGTCAAGGGGTATACTTAAAGACTCGAACGTGATGAAGACTCATGTCAAGAATACTTTATGAAAACTCGTTGGAATATATACTAAAGACGAATGTTCGAATCAAGTTTGGTACATAAATATTGCTTGTATTTATTTTTTAGTCGTATTTGTAAACGGTATTGTACTATAATATTTCACATGACTAACGAGAGTATCGTTAGAATTAATATTTTTAATATAAAAGTGAACCTGTTTCCTACACACATACGATCAAAACAATTAGTTGCGGAGATGATGCTAAACTTTGAGATTAAACCGAAATCCAAAAAAGGAACAAAATTAGAGTTTCGCCAAAAAACTTCAAAGAGAAAATAAACAAACTGAAAAGATGAGAAAATTTGTGATCTCATCTCCTTTTCGTAAATTAATCACTTCTTAATTTAACTGCACAATTCTTAAGTCCATCAGCATGTTCATCAGCTCATCGCTTAGCAGCCCATCAGAATATCTAGTTCAACACATTTGAACTAGTATTTTCAACAATTTCCTTACACGTAACTCAAAGTATTTGTACACATTTGAATCATATGTAGTGATGGTGATGATGGTAATGATAATATAAATTATAAATAGAATTAAAACAATATAATATATAATTACTTAGAGCATTCACAACCCGTTTTTTAAAATCATATGAGTATATTTCCTATATTATATGGTATGGTTATAAATAGTTGTGAGTGAATGGTATGAAAAATTTACTGTTCAATTTGTATTTTTAGGAAACACTGTTTAAAACCTTATAATATGTTTAATATATTTTAAGTAGTTGTGAGTGAAAAAGAAAGAAAAAATAATGATAAAGTTGAAAAATGAGAGAAAAAAATAATGATTTTTAGTGTAACTATATAGATAAAAATAAGGATTAGGTTGTGAATACTCTTATGTAGTTACATAGTGTTAAGAAAACAACAACAATAAAAATTCACTCTTATCCTTGTACTATAATAATCTTTGTCTTTGTACTCTAATAAAAAAATACCTATTGAGGACACGTGGTAACACAATATTAATTCTCGTAAAAAAAATCTCATTTCTCTCCTATCAAATTATTACCTTAATTACAAACAATATTATTTAAATCTTTTTAGATTAAAAATAGTTTTCTAATACATTATAAAAATTGATCACTCTATTAATAAAGAAATAAATTTTTATAAAATTAGTTTTTTTAAAACATCAAACTTATTAAAAATATGAAATATTTTAAATTTAGTGTTTTTAAAGAGTAGTTTTTTTATAAACCAAAAATAGTTAAAACAAGAGTTATAATAAGGATATTTATAAAAATGACAATTTTTTAAACAAAATGTTTGATTTTTAAAAAAATTAAAATGTTGAAATCGTTGTTTTATTACTTATAATTTTTTACTATTGCGTAATTTAAATCATATTCAATCCGTAAAATACACGGGTTACTAAATCTAGTTATAATTATAAATGTAAATTTCTAACAGAATTTTGAACATTTCATTCATTTTTTGGAAACTTTGAAATCCGCCATCATATGAAAAATAGAGAATTTGCCTTTAACATGTGTAACACCTAAAAATAAATTTTATTTTTTCTTATTCACAAATGAACTTCGTTTTCTAATTTTTTTTTGACATGATTATTGACCGCACAACCTGCGTACAAATTTTATAAAATATTTACTTCTGTTAACAAGATACAATTCAACAAACCCTATTTACATTTAGTGACAATGATCTAGTAATAAAACTGTATGCCTTTCATCTCTACGATATAGTGCTTAAGTTTCACTTAAAAGCATCAATTAGATTCGAATTAAAATGGAGTAAGATTTGGTTTGCTTTAAGGCTGAACAAAAAACTTGTGACTCGAAGTTCCTTCGAGAAAAACTCGGCTTGAAAAAACTCGTATCTAAACGAGTAGGTTCGGCTCAGTTCGAATTCTAAACGAGCAGGTTCGGCTCAGTTCGAATTCTAAACGAGCCAAATTCGAGCCAGGGTTAGCTTGGTTCGAGGATCGGTTCGTTGACTCGGCTCGTGACTCGGTGCATATAATATGTATAATAATAATAATTATTTCTACTTTTATGATGATTATTATTTTTATAGTAGGATTTTAAAAAGATTTTCTTAAAATAAAAATATATTCTTTTTAGAAACATTAAATATTTTATTTAAAGAATATACTACTTGATAGTAAATTGTTTATATTTAAAATAATGATTTTTGTTCTTCTAAGTACGAAGTATCCAACAAAAGGTAAAAGTCTTAATATATATTTTTTTATGTTTTCATATAAATTAATATGAAAAAATGAAATAAAAAAATTTAAATCGAGTCGGCTCGAACTTTTCATGAGCCGGTGTTTTGAGTTCGTTAAAATTTTCGAGCCGGCTCGACTCGACGACTCGATAAGCTTCGAGCTCAAGCTCAAACCCATCTTTGCTCGGCTCGTTTACGACCCTAGTTTGCTTCTTTTAAATAACAAATTGATATTCAAGGTCAGGCATTATAGATGACCCTCCATAGGGCCAGTTAATATTATTCTCACCGGCAATGTTTTGTGACTCAAATCATACATAATTTCAAAGGCGAACTGGTTCGATCCACCTATTTTGTTTTGTAGCCAAAGGACTGGTTGGTTTGGATCGGTAACTGGGTGGTCGGACCAAAATTTTCATATTTTTTATATATATATTTTCTTACTTTAGATTTAAATGGATATAATGGATGAGTCGAACGAAAAATTGATTATTGTTGAGTTTTATATATAACTATAAAATATAAATGTAAAATACTTATAAAATTATAACACTAACTGATTTCTTAAATCCGATTCGACTAGTCCGACCGATCGACCAATAAAATTATCGGTTCACAGTTGAATCCGGTTCCCAAAAGATTGGTTAGATTGTTACTCAACTTTGAAACGACACCAGGACCCACGACTCTATCTATTGAGTGGACGAAATTGCCACGTGTTAAAACCACAACCAATCACCATAAATATCAGTCCTCTGATAACTTGTTTCAACTTCAAAAACACCAAAAGTCCAAAACAAAAACACTTGAATAATAATATCACAATATCCCCTGTGCATTGCACCTCCGTCGTCATGGCCGGAAGATCACTTCCGATCTCACCGTACCCTCCGCCGCAGCGCCACCGTCCACCGGACATACCGCCTCGCCGGAGACTCATCACCTTCAATTCAAACTCAAACTTAAACTCCGAACTTCAGTTCAGAGTTAAGGTTCAGTTCGTCTCCGATTCCGGTGGTCAGTTGTTTCTGAATCGTTCAAGTGTGAATAGGAGAAATCAGGTGTGGCGGATTAGGGCGGATGTGAGATCGGAATCGTGTGAGGTTTCGAAGGCATCGCGTGGATCGTTTAAGTTGAAGGGGAAATTGGGCGCTGACGTTGTGGCGAGGGAGGATGAGGTTCCGTGGTGGGAGGAGTTTCCGAAGCGGTGGATTATTGTTGTTTTGTGCTTTTCTGCTTTTCTTCTCTGCAATATGGATAGAGTGAGCTCTTGTTACTATTACTATTTTGATTTACAGTATTGAAGAGTTTGAAACAAACTGGATTGATCATTATTCCTCGTTAATATATGTTGTTTGGGTAGAATTTACTCATCTTAAGCTGTTTTTGGTTGCAAATCGGAAGGAATTGATTTGATTACCTTGTATGTTTTAGTGGATACTTAAGTTTTGTTAATGAGTAATGGCGTACCATTATAATTGGGGATATTGGATGGGACTAATGTTTAGTGATTAAGAATGTGTGATATTGGATATTTTAGTTGGATTTTATTTATGCGGCAGGTAAATATGAGCATTGCTATACTACCAATGTCATCAGAGTTCCATTGGAATTCTGCAACTGTTGGTTTGATACAGTCATCGTTTTTCTGGGGCTACCTTCTCACTCAGGTTTTCCTAATTTCTTCCTGCATTTAATTCGATTATTGTTTTTTACATTACTTTTGATGCTAGATGATTGAAGAATACGTAAATGAATTGATAGTAGTGTCTTTAGGACATCAGATTCATTGTTGTGAATACACTGTCAAGACTTGAATTCACCTGTTTTGTTATCAGAAAAGACCTGGTGTGCTTGTGATTTGAACTAACAGTAATTAAGCTTAGATTGCAGGAGGCATTTGGGCAGACACTGTGGGTGGGAAACGTGTGTTGGCATTTGGTGTCATTTGGTGGTCTGTAGCTACGATTCTTACTCCAGTTGCTGCAAAATTGGGATTACCTTTCCTATTCATAGTTCGTGCATTCATGGGTATAGGCGAGGTTCAATTTTTTCCTCACATGTCTCTTCTCAAACTCAACCATTAGATGTTATTTGTTGATGTACTTTTAATTCTAATAAAAGTTCAACTGATGTTCTTCTTCTAGGGTGTGGCCATGCCAGCTATGAATAATCTTTTGTCAAAATGGGTTCCAGTTGCTGAGAGAAGTAGATCATTGGCTCTGGTATACAGTGGAATGTACCTTGGGTCTGTCACGGGCCTTGCATTTTCACCATTCTTAATACATTCGTATGGATGGCCTTCGGTCTTTTTCTCTTTTGGTTCTCTAGGGACAGTGTGGGCTGCATTATGGTTAAATAAGGTAGGTTCTTTTAATAATACAATCACTTTCCTACTTATTGAACATCAATAGCTAGAGGTAGCAGTTATCTTTTTGGCTGAGGTTGGGGAGGAGGTGTGTTGGTTAAAGGGTCAAGAGAGGTAATCTTTTATTCAGGCCAAACTGGTCGGTCAGGTTGGTTGCCCAAAAAGAAATTTTTGTTGGAAAAGTTAACATTTTTTTATACGTAGCTAATGTGATCCTTTGATTACAAATGCAATATTGTTGTTGTTTGACCTTTTGACCTGTTACCTTAAAAGCTAAATTTCCCAATTTTGACCCATGTATAGTACATGGGTTGAAATTGTCACGTCTATTGGTTAACTATGACAATCTTTTCATCTTACTTGTGATGTATCTGTTATTATTTTTGATAATTCTAAATAGTCTTTTAAATATTTTGTAACTTTAGGCATACAGTTCACCTCTTGAAGACCCTGAACTTCGTCCTGAAGAAAAGAAGCTTATATATCAAAATAGAGTTTCTGAGGAGCCTGTTAAAAGTATTCCTTGGGGATTAATTTTGTCAAAACCACCTGTGTGGGCTTTGATAACTTGTCACTTTTGTCACAACTGGGGAACTTTTATTCTCCTCACATGGATGCCTACTTACTATAACCAGGTTAGTCTTTTTTATTTTGCTATATCAGAGGTTCTTAATTCTTATTGTGGTCTAGAAAATTCGAACCAAAGACTTATTTTGAAATTATCTATGCCTAATCACATAATGTCAAGTGAACACTGCCAAATCCTATTTAAGGACCAGGCTGAAATATACTTATTAGTTATCAGAATTAGGAAAACTGATGTGATACATTATAAGGTGAAGTAATTAAGTAGTTTGATCTTAATCACAGATTTTCGCCTGAAACGAGTTGCTCTTTTATGAAATCATTACAGGTCCTGGGCTTCAATCTAACAGAATCTGGGCTTTTTTGTGTATTGCCCTGGCTAACGATGGCATTTTCGGCCAATCTTGGAGGCTGGATAGCTGACACGCTTGTGAGCAAAGGGTGGTCAGTGACCACAGTTCGAAAGGTAATTTTATAGGTGACAAATGAGCAGGTGAGCTGGTTGGGTAGGCCTGGAACACTTTTTTTTTCAACATTTAACAAAATCATATATTATTAAAAAAGTTGATATTATTTCAATAATAATGTAATTTCTTGAATATGATGATTAGGAGGTTTAATGTGATATATGTGTTACACTTTGGGAGACTTTTGACATTTTTGAAAGGCTTCCTTTTAAGCTATATTTCTAAATTTACGCTATGGGAGATAAAACTAACCTGAATCTAACATTTCTCTTTTATATCATGTCTGAAAAAATCAAAGGTTAAATATTGTATTTAATTGTTGCTTTTTTTTCCTCCTGTTATTTATCCATTTACCCCCAAAAAAACTCAGGTAATGCAGTCAATTGGTTTTCTTGGACCTGCTTTTTTCTTATCTCAACTAAGCCATGTCGACTCTCCTGCAATGGCTGTTGTTTGCATGGCGTGCAGTCAGGTTTGTGCTTAATTATATGAATTATTCTAATTAGATCGTAAAATTTCAGATGATTAATCTATGTTCTTATTTTAAATATTGCATGAACATAATTCTTAGGTAGTTAATAAATTCTGTAAGTTTGTAGTCCTTTTAAAGTATTAAACTAACTTTGGATAGTGAAAAGAAATGACTAAATACATTAATCTGCAGGGTTCTGATGCATTTTCACAGTCTGGCTTATATTCAAATCATCAGGACATTGCCCCTCGATATTCAGTGAGTATCTCTTTTATCAACTCCTTTCAGATCGACTCTCTGCCTCTAGGCTCTATCATAACTATACAACCAAAACATCTTGAAATTTGTTCAACTTGATGTTTTTTATGTCAATTAATAGGGGGTGTTGCTTGGTTTGTCTAATACCGCGGGAGTCTTGGCTGGTGTCTTTGGTACTGCAGCCACTGGTTACATCTTGCAACACGGTACTCTTTTATCCCTTTACTACAACAAGTATAATTATTGGTGGTTATCTTGAGTCTCTTGACCCATTTAAAAAATAGCTTAAAAGGAAACCACTTAAATGGGTTGAAACTTGAAAGTCAATCCAAAGTTTTTTTTTAATGTTATCACCTCTCAAATCATATTATTCAAATGATCAGTTTATTATCAATTTATCATAATAATAGTGTTCCTATCAACCCAACCTGATATGTACCAAAAACATGTTACCGAACCAGCCCACCTACCCATATAAGTTAAATCATATGAAACCTGTAGTCTCTTACGCTAACATTGCATGCTCTCTGGCCGTAAAACAATCTTTAGTCTAGGTTCTATGCCTTGCAAGATTTCTCCATACTTGAACAAACACCCAATTGAATTCATCAAAAGATTAGTTCAAATATTATTCCCCAACATTCAATCTTGAATATTGTTGGACTAATCTGACTGCTGCAAAAAAATTGACAATTAAATTAGAACAACATTAACATAATTTCTTGCTCCTTAATTTGCAAGAAAACAGTCACCTGAACTTACTGAGATTTGGATTACAGATCAGTATTTTCAAAACAAAATAGGATATTGAAAACAATTCCTTTAGAGGTGGTAATTTCAACTTGTTTATGTAGCAAGTTGATCTGGGCGTCACTTTGCCTCTAAGGTGTCAAATGGGTGAACTTTTGTAAACTTACTTAAAATGGAAACAGGTCAGCGGTTTAATTGGGTCGAAAGTCGCCAAAAATGTATTCAAAATGCACAAAGCCTCCAAAGTTATTTTATTTCATTGATTAGAGTACCGTTTTATTAATATCGTTTTTTAAGAGTTAAGACAAAAAAACTCTTTTTAAGGGTTGGCCCAACCCATATTGTCCCATTATCCAACCCGTCTATTTTGCCTCCTCTAATTTTCATTTGGTGTATTTCAATCTTGAAATTTACTATGTTTTACATCAAATTATATTTCGTATTTGAAGTTATAGAAGGGAGACCATTAAAACTTGAAGAAAGTTAACACTTGGTAACATGTGGATCAGGTTCATGGGATGAAGTCTTTGAGGTGGCAATCGGGCTATATTTGGTTGGAACAGTGATATGGAACATTTTTTCAACTGGTGAGAAGATAATCGACTAATAATATCTAGTGTGTCACCCATAATGAAGCGAATTCAAATCGATAAATGGGTGCGAGCATTTTCTGAGGCTCCCTAGAAACAATTATGGTATGTTTTCACAAGCCCAGAAGATGAGTTTTTGGCACACAGAAATGGTGATAAAATATTCATGTAAATTACAATCACCCACAGGTGCAAAGATAGGAACGTATAGGAAGATTAGATACACATTTTGTAAGCATTTGTATATTATATGACACTAATTACATCCAATGGAATTTATAAATTAGTCCTATTTTTTAATAGTTCTGTAGCATATGTGATAGTTTATTTGAAAAGTGTCAGCGTGTTGAGTGTTCATTGCTTTGGCATGGTTTTAACATGCAGATCACTCCGTTTGTGTTGTTTGCTAATTTTTTAATCCATATGAGTTGGTTTTATTATTAGTATTATTGTTATGGACTTATGTTATTATGTATTTACTATTGGGTCATGACAAGTAATATTATTATTGGGTTGTTTGGTAACCAAACCCCAGGCCACAAGTTCGAGTCCAGCGTAGCGCTGTTAAGTCATAAACGGCGTTAAAGTAGTATAACACTGCTTAACAGTTGTTCATAACTACCGCATGAAAGGTTACATCATTTCATGACAAAATCGTGTGGCTATATAAATCTTAATTTGGGTAATGTAGGAGACCGTTCATATAAAATAAACATTCAATCAATTTTATTAATATAATCAATACAAGAGAGCTT
>BJCM01274686.1:0-23790 GCA_018326385.1 Flaveria bidentis | reverse complement strand
ACATTCGTAATAAACATATTCCAGCCCTAAAGGTCCGATTTTTACCTTAATGAAATGAGTTTGAGAGAAGATAATCACGTTCAAAGGCTCTTGGATGGATTGGAATTAGTAGAGAACCAAGATAGAGATGAGATGAGGATGTATAGTGGCCGATTTTAGGGTTTTGGTGGTGGTGGGAGTGATCGGCCGAATTCAAGGGAGGAGGAATGAGAGGTGGCTGATTTTTCTTTTGTTCTTTTTCTTTGTTTGATAGGGGATTAGGGTTTGCAAAAGTGGTATGTATAGTGTTCATGGCCCATGGGTTGGTTTGTGGCCTAACGGACTCGGGTGTTAGGATTTTATTCGTTTTTTATTCGTTTTCACAAACACTATGAACTCTATTTTTTTTATTTGGACAATCATAATCCTTTTTGCTTATTATTCAACTATTGATAACTTCGTTTGGTTACTAACACACTAACTTGACCGAAATTGAAAAGGGTTTAACGGAGTCGAGTCTCGTTATTAACGGAATCTGTCTGAAATTTCTTGGGTGTCATACTAAAAAATCAGCCTGAAATTTGAGAATCTCTATACATAGAAAATATAAACGATAATCTTCTAAATTGAACATTTAACTTATACATTTTAAGACATTTTAAGTATTTTTAAATCTATAGTCTTTCCTTATTTAGTGATGAGTCAAAAAATATATTATTCGATTAAAATTAACATTAATAAGCAAAATCGATAAATAAATATCTTTCCATAATTATGTATCTTTTATTCTGAGAAGTCTACGCATTTTCCAAAATTTATAAAACATAACGAATTTCATTTATCATTATATAACCAAATATAATTAAAAGTACATTGGAAAAAAATTTACAAAATATTAGAATAACATTTTATTTAAATAAATAAAATCTTGCAATTCTTCTTTAAATAAGTTTTATTTCCTTAATTAATTATTAATAACAAAATTTTATAACATATATAAACTCAGTTTATTTGAATTATTGCATATTTTTGGTAAAATATTCGTTTTAAATAGTTATTTTAAATTATTGTCTTAATTAATTGTAAATTATACTAAATTTAACATATTTAATTGTAATTAAGGAAATAATTTAAATTCAAAATTTAAATTGATTTGTACTTATTTTTTCGAAATTTAGTATCAATCTTATTTTAATTTTTTAAATTTAGTATTGATTATCTTTGTTATAATAATAATGATGATAATTAATTAAGAAAATAATTAATTGATATATACTTATTTTTTCTAAATTTAGTATCAATATTATTTCAATTTTTCTAAATTTACTATTAATTACTTTTAGAAGAAACCTATAATTAGTATTGATTATTTATATTTAATAAAAAATACATATCAATTTTATTTTTAATTTAAATAGCACATAATGTCATCACAGCATACAATTGTCACGTGATATATATTAGCAATATGATTTTAAAAGAAAATATTTAGTGTCTAATTAAATAAATATTTAATGTCTAATTAACTAAGATTTTAAATTTAATTATTGAAACAATATATTAAAAAACTTTAAATTTCAAACTCAATATGGAATTCAAATCGAGAATTTATCTAAAAAATAATTAACTAAATTAGTTAAAATTTAAAATTTAGAACTAACAATTTCAATATTAAAATAGAGCATATGTAGTTTACAAATTTTAAATTCTAATGGTAGCAATTAATCCGAGTATTTTGGTTTAATAATTTCAAATTTTGAAAATCTTATATATTTTAACATCGTATAATTTTTTTCTGCATTATATAACATAATATCATTATTTTATTATATATATACAACACTTTGTTTTTGTTTATTTGTCTTCCATTATCAAAGATAACATAATACCATTATTTTATTATACAAAATAATTTCTCTTATGATCAAAGAGTCCAGATATTCTGTATGAATAACTTATCCTACTTCTTAATTATTCACAAAATCATTATTTTTGGCTCATTTCGTATTACATTCAATTATAATATTATGTACACCTGGATTTAAAAAACAAGTTTCTATGATAAACTTTAATACTATATTTTTTGTTCAGCAACCAACTTCACTTTGTTAGTTTTTTATTCATGTATATTGGTTTATACATTATTGATAAACCATCAAGTTATCTTCCTCAATAGGACATCATCAGTCTTAGAAGTAACTTTTTAAAAGATCTTGACATATTATATCGTGATTCGTTTATAAATGTAACCAATGTATAATAATCTGGTAGAAACTTACTATATTGAGTTTATTATGGTTGAAGAGGAGATATTGTTCAACTAATCGAATTTTTATCTTATTCTTTTATACTTATCTTATAAAACATATGTGCTATATATCCTTAATTATTTATATTTTTAATTACGAGACACTACAATACACAGGAATATCCTAAAATTATAATTTCTTAAGTTTGAGAAGTTATTCAGTAAATATGATTAAAGATCTGTACATAAAAAAGTTTTTAATATTTACAAACATTAATATTTTTTTTTATTTTCATTTAATTTACATATATACACATTTATTTAATTGATCTTCACATGCATATATATTATAGATTTATTAATAATAACTAATAATTTATATTTTTATTTATTTTAAAAAGTAAATTACATGGATGGCTCTTGTAGTTTGGTCAAAATTTTGGATTTGATAATTAAATCTTTAAAATTTCAAATATAGTCTCTAACTTTATATTTATCTTTCATCAATGGTTCTTATTATGTTAGTTCAATTACTAATGTTAATTTTTTCTAAATGATTATTTTACCTACAATATTTATCTATGTAATTTACTTTTTATTTAAATAAAATATTTCTAAAAATATCATTTTTAGAATGTTTAGGTTTTTAAATTTTCTCAAAAACTTTGATTTCCTAAAATGTCTCTCTTAAAACTTTTTGATTTTTAAAGGTACCTTTTTAAAGCATCATAGTCTTTCTTAAAATCATTTGGTTTTTTAAATGTAATTTTTATTTATTTACTAAATATTATTTTTAAAACTATTTGTTTATTGAACTCTTTAAAAAATATAAAAATGTTGTTTGATAATGAATTGCTTTTGAAAAAGATGTATAAATTAGTGATTGGTTTTTAAAGATACTTTAAAAAATAGATGGTTTAAGAAAAAACTTTAGAAAACCAAAAAGTTTTATGAAAACGTTTAAAATATTAAATGGTTTTAAGAATAACATTTATAAAACAGACAAATTAACACATTAAAAATAAAACATTTAATAAAAAACGTTATTAAAAAATTTAATCATGTATTTAAACATATTTTATTATATAATAATGATATTAATAATGAAATATTCCAAATTTAAAAAAATAAAAATGATTGAAAAAATAAGAATATAAAGCTTTCCTTAATAACAATAATACTATATTTTAAATGGTAAATAAGATAGATGTTTAATGTGTGTAAAATGTCATTTTTATAATATTTAACATTATTAATTGTTGACTAATAGAAATTGGGATCATAGATGAAAAAAATGAAATATTAGGAATCATATTCATAATTTTTAAACTTTAAGGATCAAACAAATTTTTTTAACAATATATAAGAACCATATGTGTAATTTACTATATTTTAAATATAAAATTTTCAACTCGTGTAACATACGGATGGTTAGGCTAGTTTGTATATATAACACGGTACATTGATGTTATTTAATTAATGTCTATCATATTTTTATATAAGATAATCAAGATAACATAATTCATTCAGTATATTAAACAAAAAATTACATAAGGGAAAAAGCTCCAAGTAGAAACATGAGTCTAGTCTAGTTTGTAACACTTTATGAAAATCTTATATCGGCCTTTAACAGAAAAAATTATTAGTTCATAATAAAAGTCTAATCTTTAATATCATCAATTCGTTTTGAATGTATTGGTTGTGGATGAAAAAATAACTTTACAATTAAGTGTGCTTAGTAATTCAAGACTGGGTGAGCTACCTGAAAGGTTTTTACTCGAGTAACTAAAAACAAATTTGTAACCTCATTTTGGGTAAAACGAACAATATTAATGCTAAGAAGAGGTCAGATGTTACGTAGTTCATTATGTGAAGCTCAAACTTGTTTATTAGATAAAGTCATAATATTATAAGTTCGAACATAGCCTCAAACTCTTTTAACCCCGTCTCAATTCAAACTTTTAAACTAACAGATCTCAAGCATCTCACGAGCGACTTGTGTCGTTAACATCTATGTAAAATATTATTAAATAAGGTATTAAAAATAAAGCAGACCGGTGGGGTGAGGAAACAATGTCCGGTTTAGTTAAGGGTCAATTTCAAGGGGCTGTGAATCTAGAAAGAGAGGGAGTGGGACCCACGGGTGGTGTTATTTGTTACGTTTGTTAATGTGTTGTGTCGTGCGTTTCACGTGGATCTCGTCGGCATGGTCCCACCACATCAATTGCCACCCTCCACACGTACCCATCCTCATCCTTTTTACCTTCTTTTTATCATTTTCACACACATACACACACACACATATATATATATATATTAAAACTATTTTTCCAATACGAATGAAACTATCAACAAATTAGATGTTAGTTACTATTGGCCATTTGGTGCGTTGTATACGGTCGTTTCTTTTAGAGGAGGTCGTTGGGGGTGTAGGTCAAACTGAAAACAGATACTCTAACGCCTTAAACAAATCTCACATAAGCCTTGAGCAATAAAAATTCTTGATTCATAAAAAATGTCATGATTCCCCTATCATCGACGTGTTCTGTGCGTATTGACTGTAGATGATAAAAGAAATTCACAATTAAATATGATCAGGTAGAGATAGATAACCTTCATGAAAAAAATTTACTTGGACAACTATAGCAAATTTGTAAGTTCTCGTGGACAAAACGATCAATATTGGTGATAAAAATGGTCAGATGTTATATATATATTAACCCGATTAAAATAATACTAATCATTCAAAGCTAGATCGTACAATTGTTGTTCAAAGTAGAGTGCAAGTGTGTTGATTTTACAAGTTGAATGAATATAAATTAAGTAGAGAGTGTTTGTTCGTCGCTCAAAAAATTTTATAAATAACAAATTTTAGAAAGAGTAACGCATTATGTGAACCGTAGAGTGATATCATTTATATGATGTGGTTATATCATTTTACTTGTTGAGTATATATGTCTAACTAAATTATACAATGCAAACGTGAGTCCACGTCTAAAATTGGTTTTGAACTTGTATTACAAGGTGTGGTTATATTAAGGTAGACGATATTGTTATATGTCTAGTTAGATTTGCGTACATTGATTAGTACACAAATACCTTTCATCTATTAAAATAATTCATGTTCACGTGTTGCATCGTCCTGCTTTTTTATGGTTTTTAGATGAAACTAGTTTTTTACTCGACGAGTGTTGCTGCAACATTGTATGTGACGGTTTAAAGTA
This sequence comes from Flaveria bidentis, assembly GCA_018326385.1. NCBI lineage: Eukaryota > Viridiplantae > Streptophyta > Magnoliopsida > Asterales > Asteraceae > Flaveria > Flaveria bidentis. The sequence goes on along the minus strand of BJCM01274686.1, from coordinate 18,339 downwards.
TATAATACAATCGACCTGTTTTGTTTCTGAACTAAATTTATACCGGAACATAAAGTAATTCGTATTATTAATGTCGAATGAAAACATATTATATTTGATGCTACTCCAAACAACAATTACAGCAACACCGTGTTTAGCGCAATAAAAAACATGCTACAATCACTCAATTATTTTTTGAAACTATATTTATCTTAAAACGTAAAGTAATTTGAATTTATAACGTCAAATAAGCACGTGTTATATTTGACCAGACTCGTTTCCCTGCAAACATTTATGTCAAAATGTTAGAAAACTCAAACATACTTAAAAATAAGTTCCAAAACGTTTATTTTGACCTAACTGGTTTTCCAAATAAAATTTACTTTAAAACGTAGACAAACTTGAATTATATCGGTATAGATAAAAAGTGCATTATACCTTATTCATTGCGATGTAATGAAAACCTAACATCAAGACGACAAAAACGATCAAGAAAAAAAGGAAATGGAAAAGAAAAGTACAAGATTATAACTGTATAAGAAGAAAAATAAAAAGGAAAAAAAAGTGGAACAAGGGAGAATTGAACCAAGGGCTTTGACTCAAACTAACCAATTGAGCTAACACAAAGTTGATTAATACATTTGAAACAGCACATTAGTGCATAGAAATCGTCATTTATATTATTTTCTTATCTACATATCTTATTTACATAAAGAATAAAAAATATTTTCTATAAAATCTCTATCTCAAAACAATGTCTAACAGAAACATCCACTAAACCTACAATAAGATAACTAACAGATGTTAAACGAAAAAAAATCTCTTTGACTCTACCTCTTCAAATGACTTAATAAGATAGATTATATTCCAACTTCTCAAAACGTCCCAAAAATTCAATCCATAAGAAATCAGTACAAATCGTTATCAATAAAAAAACATTCTTACTTTTACATCATTATTTGAGTTAAGTTTTGAGTTAAGTTTTATAGTATAGACTCCATGAGAAAAAAAATTAGAAAAAAACCAACCAATATTGAGTTTTAAGTATTAGTATAAACTAGCATTATGAACCCGCGCGTTGCGACACTTAAAATCATGAAAAGATTAGCTTTTTTTATTCTTTAAATAAAAAAATTAGTCGCAAAGATTGGTGTTCGAAACAAGACATATTCAAAACTAAAGCTCACGATATCGTCCATGGTGGCCAAAAAGAATGAAAATTAATGGTAGCAATGGAAGTGGTACCTAACGGAGACGACAACAGTCCATTTGACGCTACCAAGCTGCAAGAGTATGATTAATGGTCAACATTAAATAGCCTTGTTTACTCAATTTGAAAAATGTCAAATTTTGTAAACTCTTAAACTTCATGAATGAATGTTTATAGTTAATATATACGGTAGCCACCACCTACTTAAGAGGTAAGTTGAATTGATCGAAGTTGGTTGAATCTTTGAGAAGAGTCCAAAGATCGGAGGACATTTGTGACGGAGAAATAACACACAAATAAATTACATTTATGCATCAAGGCGTTGGTAATTAGTATTATATAAATTGTATTGTATGGAGATGAACACGCATAATTGTTAATATTGCTCTAGTTGTTTATTTACATAAAATTAATGTATAAAAATGTTGTTTTTAATTCACATCAAATTTATTGAATGAAGATTGAAGCTACCAATACACAAATAAGCAAACCTTAAGATAGGATGTCAACCATCAATACCTGATTTTAACGCTCCAAACCCGATACACTCAGGAACATTATCAATAGAAAACTTATTATTGTGAGAAAACCTATCTGAGTCAATTTTAAACCGTAACCCTTAAGTCTGTTTGATATGGGGTAATGGAATGAATGAATAAGAGAATTGGATGGATTAGATAATCAAATAAATCATTATATTACATTTTCCTGTTTGGTTACCGTTTAAGAATATATTAATCATTATTGTGTGTTGTTTGTTAGGTATTAAAAATCGAATTAAAGAAATGTAAAAGTGGATATGATGGCGATGGCGAGCGGTGGTGGTGGCCAGTGGTGGTTCTCGGCGGTGGTAGCCCCAGGGTGGTATCCAGCGGCGGTTTCCGGAGGCGGCAGTGGTTTCCGATGGCGGCGGTGGTGGTCCAAGGGTGGTTTCCGGCGGCGGAGGTGGCTGGCGGTAGTTCTGGTGGACGTTGTTTCCGACGACGGAAGTGGCCAGCGGTGGTTCCCGGTGGCGGTGGTGGCCTACGCTGGTTTCTGGCGGCGGCGAGCTCTGGAAATGATGTTCCATGGCGGTGGGACCAGCGACGGTGGTGGTTGTTGTGATGGGACCAGTGATTCTTATTTTTTCATACCAAACGCTATCTTAAATATTACAGTTTTTTTACTAATATCATGGATGAATCTCTTACTTTAATAAAGCAAATCTGTATAAAATCAGTTTTCGAAAATTAGACGCGTGTCCTTTTAGGTTTCATATTTATCATATCATATATCATATATAACTAATATAATAAGTAAAAAGTATGTGTATGGTTATCGCGATCTTTTATTTTGTGAACAAACAATTATTTTCTCTTATATTCTATTTATAAATTTACACTTATAGACGATAAATGAACCCGATTATAGATAAACACGAGGCAATTATGTAATTTTTGCCGACCTATAAATATTTGAATATTAAATTAAAAGAATTCAACTTATCTACAAAAAGTTAGTTCTGTAATTGGGCCTACTTTTTTCGGTGGACAACCTAAAAGAAAAAATAATTCAAAATTAAGTAGATGATATAATTAAATGTAGAAAACAATTATTATTGAGCTTAATTTTTCTGGTGGACAACAAAAAGGAAAAAGAAACAAGGAGTAATAATTGTGAATTATTTTTAATATAGTTTAGTAGATTAAGCTAAAGCTTAAAATTATAGTTTTTTACGATACTTAGATTCCTAACAATTTTTTTGTTGAAGAGCATATCATGAAAAATGTCTATTTAAAGATAATAAAACTATAGTTACTATGACAAAGAAGTAAGAATTATATCATTTGATATGTAGGTTTGGTGGTAATAACTAGGTTCCTCAACCGTTTGTGGGATTAAATCCTACGATGTTTAGGTTGGTGAATATTTTGCTCATAATAAGAATTGTTATTAAAATAATATTAGATAATTATATTATTTTTTCAGATCTCAAAATGATAATGGTTTAAATTTGAAATAAATAAGAAATAAACTTAAAAATCAATTTTTTTATTCAATGTTTAAAAAATCACAAAAACAATATTTTTTGTGTTTTTATTCAACAACTAGGAAAGAAGCTTCTTAGAGAATTAGGCATGACCGTTTTTGTTTTTTTAATGTCATTACTATTTTTATACACTCATATCTTTTATATATGACATCATTTTTTTTTATAAAAATCACAAAAAACAAGATTTTTTTATCTTTAAAACGAATACAACATCGCTATATAAATAAAGAAAAATATGTTTTTTAACTCATTCATTTTTGTTTGTTATTGTGTTTTATTGTAGCTCATTGTATATTTTTATTTGTTATTATGTTTTTCTGAACATGATAGAGTCTTTTTAAATATTGAATTCTAAAACACATAGTGATACAATAACAATGTTTTGTACTTATGATATGTAAAACATAATGATAGAATGACAACTAATCAATCTAATACATTACAAACAAATATAAAATAACACAAATTCATAAGAAAATATAAAACACAATATTAAAATGTCAAATTATGTTTTTTTAGCTCGTCATTGTGTTTTTCTGAACAATGTGTGTTTTGAAAAAAAACATATTGGTAAAAAATTTATTATGTAAATGTGATTGTAAAACACAATAATAAAATAACAATATACTATATAATATATAGTAAAATTAAAAAAATATAACAAAATTGATTAAAAGGTAAACACAACGTTGAATACATATCATATATAATAAATAAAATATTTGACTCAATGATATATTAGATGAATACATTTCAAATCCGGATTTTTTTACATTAAATATTTGTTTTACAATAATCGTACTTTAATTTAGTATCTAACTATTTTTTTAGAAAAATAACACATTTAAAAAGCCTATGTGTTGGTTTTCGACCAAGTAATAATGTTTTTGCTCAAGTGTTAAACCAGAAATCCAACTGAAATGGTTTTCATTTGAAATAGTGAACAGACCCGTCAAAATGGATTACAACTTTCTTTTTTTACCGCAAAATAAATTTACTAAATAATTTAAAACTAATATTTCATATCTTATTTACTTAAGTATTTAGAGTTATAAATTCATAAGAAAATATATAGTATCTTTATATTTTGTTTGTTAATATACACATTAAGTTAATAACTCGAGTGTTATATATGTTGAATAAATATTTTTTCTTTAATATTTATATTAAATAAGTCATCACGTATTTTTCAAATACCTTTTACAAATAAAATAACACATAAAACTTTAAATATAAACAACCATAGAACATTAAAAAATTCAAGAATTAAATTTTGAACAAAAGATTATTTTTGGAATAAGGAAAGATAATTTAATTGTTGAATAAAATAAGAAAATTATGCTTTGATTACAAAGTAAATTGAGAAAAAAGGATTTCATTATGTATTAGATATTAATAATTTAATAACAGAAGAGAGAGGTAAAAAAACAATCTTAAAATTGCATATAAACGTAACACATGTCTTAAACTTTACTCTTTTATTATATATAAAAGAACAAGATACATCTAAATAAATGCACACAAATGTTTATATCTATCTATCCTAATAATCATTTATATTTTTCAAACACATGTCATTTTCACATCCATAATTCTATTTATTTTATCACCAAAACTATTTATTTGATTTTAAAAAGTCAAATAATTAATACTCTAAAAGTTTCTCTTTCTCTCTATATATTTAAATCCAAGTATTTTTTGAATCAATAGTTTTCAAAAGACATATTTTCATTAAATACAACTAAGTATTTTGATTAAAAAATACATATTTTTTTAATAAAAAATGTCAAAAACTATGAATTTTTACTAAAACAATAACCTTTTTAAAGCTTAAAATTATTTTATAATCAATCTTTTTTAAATGTAAGAGTTTTATATAATAATATATTTTTTACAAAACAAACCCTGATTTTTAAACAACGAGATATTAATAAAAAAATAAAAAAAATTTCAAAGCAATAATTTTTGTTTTAAAAATAATAAAAGTATTTTATCAGCTAACCAAAGTATTTGCTTAAACATAACTTTATTCGGATCTTATATTTAACATTTAGAGTTCCTAGATTTTTATTTATAGATATTTAGTATTTTTTTTAACTCGTGTAATACACGGAGTTATAGTTACTAATCTAATAAAAATGTTTATGTAATATTGTTTAGTTAAAAAATAATATTATTTACGACGTCAGATAAGTTTAGGAGGATGCTATCAATGTGTCTCTTTAGTTTGTTTTGATTAATGTGCGACGTATCATGGAAATAACTTAAACCGCGGAAAGCTGATGAAGTTGTTATGAAATTTCGCAATATTTATGTTATCATATTTGCTATCACAATAAATACCTAACATCTACCTACTCTAATAAAAAGTTATCTTAAATGACACATGGTGACATCACAATCAATCACATCAAAATTTTCCCGTTTCTTTCTTTTATTAAATAATTATCTTAATTACTAACAATATTATTTAACATATTTTTTAGATTTAATAAATTAAAAAAAATCTATTTATTAATGTATTTCCTAAATTAATAAACTTTTTATGAAATAATAAAAATTTCTAAAGCATAAAACTTTTTTTAAAATCCAAAAAATATTTCAAATTGGTATTCTTAAAAAGCCATTTTTTAATACAAAAAATAATCAAATTTGAGAGTTATAATAGGAAACTATTTAAAAATAATATTTTTATACGGTTTGTTTTATAACAAAATTTTATTATGTTAATATTTTATTTATTAACTCATGTAATACACGGCTTTACTAAAGCTAGTTTGATAAAATATATAAGTACATGGAAAACAAACGTGTATTAATAAGATAATAAATTAAAAAACGTGTCAATTTTAACCTATTAGCTTATAACAAATCGTTTGGATTATGCTATACGTCATAAAAAATCAAATTTGCTAAATTATGTAACTATATGATTTTTGTTATCATTGTTAAGCCATTTAAACTTTTAGAAAAGATTTTCAGACCGACCTTAACCAATTTTTCAAAATTAAGATTAATTACCAATCTAACGTCAACTTTGGTTTTACATGAGATTTTTCCCCCTCTTTGGATGATAAAGGTGAGCAACAGTATAAATGGTTGTAAACTAAGATCAAATTATCAATTATCATATAATTAACAATGTTAGATGAAAACATATCAACTTATGAAATTTAAAGGATGTAACTAATGATTAAATTGAGTTGACTAAAATTATGAATCTCATTTTACACATTATTATATACTTAGCTTTTAAGAGAGCATGAATCACATGATTTATACCTTACTTATTATATGGATTAGAATGGGTGGGAGACAGCCACAAAGTCATTTCTCATTTCTTCCATACCTTGTTTTCTAATATAAAATAAGAATATTTTTATCTAGGATTTTGGGAATTAGTTAATTAGTACTTATATATTAAGCTTATGTACGTGTGCTCAAAATCCATCAATAATACTATATTTGATTACTTTGTCTACATCATGAATTTCTGGTGATTTCATATTTGAAAACGTAAAGTATTTGTGACCATTTGGTTTGATAAATATCTAGCATATGTATTTTCTACCAATTTTGACTTTGGATTTAGTAAGGTTTTATTTCTGTGATTCTTATTAGGAATCAAAGGAGAATGTATTATTTTTATATTAAAGGAAAGGAAATAATTACTTCTGATGATGTTATTATGACTGACTACTAGTAATAATTGGGATGAATTATTGAGAATCTATAACTTATAGTTTCCTTATTAGTTATTAAGTTGGATTCGTTAAAGAATATATTTTTTTCTTTTGCTTCATAATATTATTGTCGTATGAGTAATTAAAATTATTTCATATTCCTTAAATAAAAAATTAATAAAAAAATATTTTCGCCAAAACATGGTATGAAAGGAAAGTACGTAATTGTTTGATTTATGCCAAAAGCATGATTTCGTGTTGTATTAATATATTGTCGCTTTAATCCCCCTTAAGCTTGAACCTTCTTTTACTTTTCGTTGTAAATGTAAATCCCTCTATATTTTATTTTTGTACCTTACAAATAATTACTTTGTATGAACACTCACAAAAGAAATTTAAAAGTTATGGAGTTAAATAATAAAGTTAAAACATCTTTATTTCATAACCTATTTGGCTATTTCAAAAAAAAAGGTGGGATGTGCAATTTAAAAGATGATAGCTTCTGTTGCTAGATTTAAATAAGCGCAATAAACGATTAGATTTCATTGATTCATAAACCGATATATGCTTGTAAAGATGAGAAAAAAACCAGGTTGGAAGCCTAAACTAGAGACCCAACGTGACGTGATTGCTAAACCGCTTCTTACCCTACATGGCGAAACTGAAACTGGTTTCAACGGTTCAACCTAGTAAACAAAAATAGGTCCGGTTGCCAACCATATTCAACCTGCTTATGTCTATCACTCAAACCAATTTCAACCCGAAGCCCCAAACCGGTTTTAAATTTGTTGACACAACCCAAAGCGGTTTTAAAACTGTTTTTATAACCGATTTGTGCACCTGTGCATGCATTAGTAGTTGAGTTAACATATTCAAATCATCTTAATTGGGCTCTGAAATTTGCAAAAGTAATACGGCCCAGCAGTTTGAAGGCTATGGCTGAAAATGTTGTATATTTATTAGACACACTGAAAAGGGCTCTAGGCCCATGATCATTGGGCTTCGGTAGTTATTTTTAATACAAGTAAACCTTTTAAGTCCATTGTCCATCAAATAAAAATTTTTATTAATAAATAAAAATAAATCCGGACACTTGTCACCATTATAAACCATCTAATAATTGGTTTTTCAACTTTTCTCTCCTTTTATTTATGAATATTATAATAACTATTTGTTAATTAAAAACTACCCATAATTAAAATTTCAAATATATTAACTTCATGTTTTCAAATGTGTAATATACGGGTTTATTCAATCCATATAATACACAATATTTAAGACTTAACTTTTTATATTATAAACCATGTAACAATAAATTTATTTAGCCCGTGTATTACACGAGATTGTAACCTAGTAAAAGAATAAATCAACTTTGTCAACTAAAAATTTTTTAGTCTATTGTTGCTGGTTCCTTGTGTGAGTAGACCGTGAGCTTGTTATGCTCACACGTCTATCGCATGCTATACTGTGAGTATGCCATGATAACTTATAACATAGTATTCGAAAATGCGTGATCCTGTTGCTCTGAATGGACCCGTTTTCAACTTATTAATATGCAATGGGTGACGATCCCATATCACTAGGAGGACGGTTTAAGCCCTTGATTCATACCCAACTCAAAACCCGTCCTATTCATAACATCAAAACATGACAACACCGATGCATTACAAGTGCACTACAGACACTGAAAACTTTAGGTCCTTGTTTAAAAAGAAATGCTTATTCTAGGACGTAAAAACATATATCCTAAAGGTTGTTTTGGTGCTTAAGTTCCGTGCCTTAGCACTCGTGAATAAAAATTGTGAGTGATTATGAGGGGTAGATTGGAAACTATAATTGTTCACCTTTTTCATTTTACATAAGTTCATGAATTTTGTTAAATTGAACAACTTTTAAAAGATTATACCAAATTATAATAGTAATAAGAAAAGGTAGTATTAAATTTAGAAGTGGTCCTAAATTGGCAAATTAATCACGCTCGTAAAGATGGTCCTCCTTGGCCTATCAGTAACTACACAAGAGAGGGACTTTGTTTTCATTATGAGATATGATGATTTCTAAACCATCATTTTCTTTTTATATTATAATAATTTAAAGTTCTTGTTCCTAAATTTACTTTATAAAACTTGTATTGTATTTTCAAATTATTTTTTATATTCGTCCTTGTTATTTTTCAACCATAATGTTTAGATGAACTTGTATTTTCACCAAACCATTTTCACCACCAAACCGTTGAAACAAAACCCTCAAGCCGTTTGCCGGTTTGATTAATGTTTATCCAAAACCATAGTTATTGTTTGGCCTATAAATCCCGTCGAAAACAGTGGAACCGGATAGTGAGCATTCCTAGATAACGTAATGTTGTACATTATAGTTAGTTACAGAGTACTGGTAAATAAATACAGAGTAATGGTAAATAAAGACTTGATTCTGCTCAATTCATGTGTTTTTTTCTCTTTTTTTCTTGGTTTGACAACGACTTTAAAATTGAACAAAGAAAAAGTAGTAGTATGTATGATTAAAGGGTAAAGTTTCCCTAAAAAGAGATTGTGTACATGTCACCTCTATTTCCACATTAATCATAAAAGTTGCTACATTTTTAAAATTTAAAATTACTTTAACATTATTTATCCCCAGATTTGGCAAATTTGTATATATTTATTTTTGTTATGTTATACAGAAGTACTTGATGCATTCATCATCATAAGAAATTAAATATACAGGTAGTGCTTCTTGGGCCTAGATAAAAGCCCAAATTGTAAAAGGCTGGTAGGGTTCGGGCTCCACTCATGGGCCATGGCTGCAGGGAATCAGGGATAAGAAATTTTGGGTTAAAAGTTTGGCTACTTTAAAGATATGTTTGTCGCATAATAATTGATAATTTTAAGATTTTAAACTTTTCTATTCTTTTTTTTTTAAAACAAGAATTAAAATAAAATTATGATTAAGTTTAAACTTCTGAGATTTTACTTAAAAACACTTTAGATAAAGTTGTTTTAAGTAGCTTTTGTATATATGAGCCACTTTCAACACCTACACACTGATTTAGCGCAATGCAAATGCTACAAGTCAACTTTATGTAACCATTTAACTTGGCGTATATGCTCAATAGATGACTCTATTGCCTTGTGATAAGAACATTTGACTTAATGTGTACAAGTTATGTTTATTAGCACAAGATCAAACTTTTTACAAACCCTTGTTATTCATTAGCTTGACGTACTGACATACTTTATAAATTTTTTTTATATATCTGCACATTTCTAAGTGACACTAATGTCAACCCCGACCATCAAAGATATGGCAAATAGCACTTAAACCCGCTGATATTTCTGTAGCATGTTAGAAAGCCAGATCACTTTTTCTTCATGGAAAAAGGAAGAGGCCTCAATCATATGTGGAAGATTTTTAAGCAAAGAAAAATAAGTATTTCATTTGTTAAAGTGATTGCTTTAGGAATCAATCCAGACTTTGGAGCTCAGCTTAGGAAGAAGCTCAAGGAATGTTGAGTTAACCCCGGGAGTTTTCGTCGGCCCACCATCTTCTCTGCCGGTAGTGGTGTCAGATAAGTGTATTTGATTATTTGTAATTAGGATAATAAGATTTGTATCGCAAAAGAGAAGCTCAACTTTGTAATGCTAAAGAGATTCAACTTTATAATGCTAAAGAGATTCAACTTTATAATGATCTTCCCTTTTTAATTTTAAGGACGGTGAATCAATATTATATCATTATTGTTAACATACGTAAAGACAAAAGTTAAACATTAGAAGACGATTTGTTCATCAATAATATCATTATAAACGTCATTAAATATGCATTTACGCATACACGTGAAATACTGAAATGTGATCATGAAATCACGTATCTTATAGATATTATATTTCTATAACATTAAAATATAAGTATAGCATATTAATTCAGAGAATAACTATTATGATTGATTTTTCCTAAAATATATTCCCTTAAGAAGCTTTATATTAAGCGATGGGCTCCACATGCCTAGCTCACCATTGTTTACGCTAAAACCAAATCGTCATAGAATCTGCATTAAGCAAACGTAAAACTCCACCTGCCTCTTGATTATTATTTCTATAATCAAAATGTGTTTTATTAAGATTATTTTAGGTGCTGCAAACATGATTATATAACTGGGGCATCAAACATGTTTTTTTTTTCTAAAATATTGCATCAATAGGGGCTTCATATATTAGTAATCCACTACACTTGATCGAAAAGTGGCTTTAATGAAACAAATTTTATCTACATGACATTTAAGTGACATTTTAACTAAACAATCACAACACATAATCTAAGAACAACTAAAGGGTAACTCATACATGTTCTAATCGTACTCGTGTTTACACATTTGTTTACTATAATAGGGATAAGTTTCTAAAGCACCTTAATACATTTAAACATTTATTACACAAAAAGCGAAGTATGAATCTCACCACTACAAAAGAAACAGATCTAACAAGATGTTATCCTTGGATCCCTGCCAGGCCGCCAAAGGGGGCGTGTCTTGTTGGGACCCCCATTGCTTAGGGGATTCATTATTAAAAAGGTTTTAATATTAAATATTACAATAAACTCGAACAAATATGACCTTCGCACTTCTCGTAGTTGGTTTGATTGATATTATGATTATATTGATTGACTAGTCAATACACTCAGCCTAAAATATTTAGATCTAATTGCTATTGACATGTACTTAACAAACATAATAACTAATAGAGAAAAATACCTATTTCATTGTTTTATTTAGATTATATATTATTCATATTAAAAACTTAATATCTAAGAATGGGGTCCACTTGTCTACTATGGTCCACGCTAAAAAGGAGGATAGGTGCAGGAAGTCCATATCGAGCCAAATCGTAATGCCGCATCGAATCTTGGATTAAGCAAACTTAAAATCTCCATCTGTCTCTTATATTATTTTTCAATAAGATATTAATTATTCGTCTATGAGCAATGTAAAAAACAAACATTAAGTTAGCGTAATCATAAATAAATTGTTTTAGATGTAAGATGTTTTCTACGCAATTTTAGTGTTCTTTTATTATTTTTATTATTATTATTATTTTTTTTGGAGCGGTGGGGGTTTGGGGGGTTGTTCATTTAGTTTTTACTTTTTAGGCAAATGTAGTTTACATCTACTTAGGCCCGTAAACAAATTGACGAACACAAGCATTAGTATGTTCGTTTTTGTTTATTTAATTTTAACCAAAATGAACAATAACGAACATATTTTTTTTGTTTGTTCGTTAAATAATTAAACGAACATTTCATGAATAGAAACATACAAAATAAACGGACATAAATAACATGTATATACGAACACAAATGAACAAATTTATCAATCACAATTCATCAAGAAACATATGTAAATTAATGATTCAAATATACACAATTCATAAAAAAATATGATTCTATCAAAAATCCATAATGGTTCATCAAACAGTCATCCAAAATTGACTCATCCAAAAAACCATTGTAAGATTTTTTTTCATTAAACACTAAATTTTTTTGATTCTTAATATGAAAGAAATATTACATCATGATAGCAGGTAGGTGGGCCACAAGCTGCGTCGCCGTCCCTTTCTGAATTGCGAACCCTAATCTACTAAACACATATTCTTGCCCCTGTGGAGTCGAGACATTGCTATGAATAACCCGTTGAACCCCAAGTAGAAGCCCTAATACAGTCATCACCAACGTACAACCTTGCGGGCTGAGCATATAGAAACTGAACCCATAGATAGATAGACGGGCAATGACGATGAACCTCCCGGAGAAGAGTTGAACGATCAACCATGTTGAAGGCGTTGGAGAAGTCCACTGTAAGCATAGCCAAAGAACCATCTGCATGAAAGGAGTTAAGAAACCGGTTTGCGCTGTGAAGCACTGCCTCAGCCCCATTAGGAGTCCCCACCCCGAATTGGAAGTCCCCTAGATACTGAGTCATTTCCTTCCCCACCTTCCTCATAGCCACTTTAGAAACCACCCTACGTCAGATAGCCCCCACTGCAATGGGTAGGATCCTATTATCCGGCTTTAATAAGGGGGTAAGAGGGCGGAAGAAACAAATTCTGCGAGCACGTTGGGGCATAACCCTCCTAACCATAAGTTGACAACATCAGTGATGGCTGAGAGCAGACCTGCAGGAGCCACCGACCCCTCACCACCAAGAGCATCCAACAAATGTTGACCCCGCAACCCGTCTCTCCCGCACGAGGTCCCTTTAGGAAACGATCGAATAGATTGAAGCACACAGTCCCCATCCACAGAGAGAGCGGGCAAGGCGCTGGGAGAAGAAGGCAGGGACGTAGGTGGCCCCACTGGGTGTTTATCAATGAGAGCTTTCATAGTTGCACCCCCGATAGGAGCCACCCCATTTGAGCACAATACCTTGACGGCCGCTGTGAAATGACCATCCTTAACCTTCCGGAGGCATTGCATAATATTGGGTTTTTTTTCGGAACCCTCATCCCCTCCCCCATTCCTTTTAGAAAAGTCTATTCCCCCCACGTTACGAAAAGGACCCGAAACTAAGTCAGAAAAGCCCAACCCATCCTTCCACAGGGCAAGCGCCTACTGAATACTAGAACATTGCAAAGACTTGCGATTGCCCGACCTACGCTCTTGCCTAGTAGAAGGTTTGACCACCTGAAGGGTGAGGCGCGGCAACAAAATAAGTTTGACCCAATTATCAATCGAGCCTGAAGAAGCCACGACCTTTCGCAAAGCACACGTTAGCCAGACGACAACTTGGGGGGATGCACTTAACTGTTGGAATAGGAAGAGAGAAAACCCGTTCCAGGAGGGACACATCACCAACTCCTCCTCGAGAGGGCCCTAAGGTGTGGTCCATAGATACACGATTAGGTTTCCGGATTCCCACAATGAAATCTCCAACGTCTCCAGAATCCACAGAGAAAGCGAAGACCCCATCACCATGCTTGCATCCCCGACTGAGGGCATGCAACATCATGCACCTCCCACAAAGCCATTTATCCCTCAATCAATTGGTCATGCAACCATTAAACAATCCTAATTACAATTAGGCTATTTATAGTCTAGACTAAGTTTCAATATTTAGACTTAACTCCCTAGACTATCTTGTATAGATCCAATAAAAACAAAGAAAAAGATGTTCTACATATGACTTCTTTAAGTATTTATGACCCAATTATTCATTCGAATTATAATCCCTCAACAAATACTTTATGTCTAAGATATGGGGGTGCAGGCAAAGTAGAAGTCAAAGAATAATTTCTCTTCAGAGTATTTTTGATACAACATGAGAGGTTTGGTTAATCTACCTCTTGAAAAAAACCTTAAGAGATAGAAGAGGGCACATGTATGAACTACTACTAATCAGGATGCTAAAAGGATGAAGACAGAGTTTTGGTAGCATCATCCTAGGTAGAATTTGTTGATCTATGAAGAGGATGAAGCTACCAAAACTCAAGAAGTTAGAGGTGGCTACTAACTACATAATTCTACTAAGTTTTGAATCTACTACCAAATCACATATGTTGAATGACTATTGATTTGTATATACTAAACAATTGCCGATAAGAATTTAAAAGATAGGCTTCTGATCAACCGATGGGTATTAGCATAGAACTCTAGAGCTGATGATCAACTGTTACATAACACAAGATTGTCTGTACCAACGGCTGTTGTATTCTACCTTTTAGATACAACAAAGTACTAAAGTGTTGGTCCATTTGATCGAATCTCAGTACACTTGAGAGGTTGATTCATTCAATATCAACAATAATAATAAACAACAAACACTATGATGAGGAAGAAGAACTAAAATGTATTCAACATAAAGCAATTATGATCCAATATAATATAAGAAACAAAGCTTAATATATTTATGTGAAAAACCAGCTTACAATGGAATCTTGCAACAAGATAAACGATTAGATTTTTTGCAAGGATGCCCAACAAGAACAAGATCAAAACTATATACAGGAATGATAGTTTCGCTGACAGTTTTGCAGTCAGCGAAACTAACCTGCCAAAGTCATAGTTTCGCCCGGCTGAGACTAACAGTTTAGTCGGGTGAAACTAGCAGCTGACTATGAGCAAAACTATAGTTTCTCTCATGTTTCGTTGGGGAAGAAAAACTAAACAATACAATAAAAATCCAAGAGGGAACAAACATTAATCCTATTATAATAAAATATAAACATGATCTAATCTAAGGTGAGTCCAACCTATGCTAGATCTTCAATACTCCCCTAGGTTGGATCTCACCATCTTGATCACTCTTGATTTGACTTCTCAACTTTAGTCTCTCCAGTCGCCTTAGATATATCTTCGTCAGCTCCAGCAGCAACATCCTCAGCACATGCACATGCCTTTGAAAATTTCTTTGTTAGATCCTGCACACCCATTCTCAACTCATCTTCTGTTCGTATCTTCTCAGCCAACTCCTTCACCTCAGCCCTTGCTCCCTTCACTTTATTAGAAACAATCGTAAACAGACTTCCTTTTTTTGTGTCTCCTCTCCAAGCCCTGCTTTAATATGATTCTCACAAAATACCAGCAGGTCTTCATCACAAAAGACAAACAGCTCCATTAAGTCAAACAATCTATACTCTACTCCATTCTTTAACTTGATCATAGCCTCCCCCGTGTTCTTATCATAGAACCATTTATCAAAGCTTTGTAGCTATTGAGGCAGGAGATCTGACAACTCACCCTACTCACTGTTTTGGGGGGTTTCACCCTCAGCATAATCCTTCATTTCCTAGTTTTCCAGTCTTTGTCTTTCTTAGATCTCCTTCTCTCTGCCTTCACAAATCCAAATGCTTCAAAG
Source organism: Flaveria bidentis (assembly GCA_018326385.1). Classification (NCBI taxonomy): domain Eukaryota; kingdom Viridiplantae; phylum Streptophyta; class Magnoliopsida; order Asterales; family Asteraceae; genus Flaveria; species Flaveria bidentis. The sequence goes on along the minus strand of BJCM01274686.1, from coordinate 2,593 downwards.
TTATCATTCATCCCTTTCTGGATCTCCTCCTCCAGCATCTTGGCCCTCTCACTTAAGTTAGAATCAATCAATGGCAGCACAACTAATCTCCTTAAGTCCTACTTAGGCAAGGTCTTAAATGCCTTTATTTTGTGCAAATATGTATTCCCTCCTCCTCTTCTTTGAATCATAAACATCTTGAGCCCTGAATTGTTTTTCCAACTTATGATCATCTTATCAGCTTCTTTCTTACTTAACCCTTGTATGTTCTGAAATAGGGAGTTATCTACTCGGGCTCCTTCTCCCTTGCAAACCACTCTTCCTTCGACATCTCAATCACATCATTCTCATCAGATCCCTTCTTGACAACATAAGTTAATGGTCTCTCATCCACTTCATAATATTCAGGCTTAGAGTTGTAATCCAATAACTGTTCATCTTCTTCCTCATCATCTACCAATCCCTTTTTGACCATTATATCATGGGGATGGTCTTTCAGAGTTTTAAAATTAGCGGTGAATGGTAGGGTATTTGAAGATGGTTGATTGATGGGTTGTTGATAAGTAGATGATAGGAATAAAGATGGTTGGGTAGACTCAATTAGTGATGTGGATGGGACGGGCTGGGATGAGGTAGATGTGCGTGACGGAAGAAGAAATGCAGAAACAAGTGGAGATGGAATGTCAAAGGATGATGATGAAGATGCAATGTCAACAGATGTAGCATTATTAGGTGATGAATAAGGAGCATGTTGATTAATGGGAAGAACAATGGGTAATGGATCTTGAGTAATGATGTTTGTTTGAATAGTAGAAGTGGATGAATCATCATCAAAAACTGGAAGATTAAATGAGTTAAAAATGGTATTGGAGTCAAAGAACCATGCAGGGTCTGATCTGACATCAAAGAAATTAGATTCCTAACAATCAACATAGAAAGACTCTTGCATAATACAGGTTCTCTTGTTATACATCCGATAAGCTTTCTAAGAGAAGGAGTAGCCAATGAAGTAACATTCATCAGACACATCACCAAATTTCGTCTTTTGTGCCTTGGTATTCAGTAGAGTACATGAGCATCCGAATGGCCGAAAGAAATCAATCAAAGGCTACCTCTTATGAAAAAGTTCATATGGAGTCTTTGTAAGGATTATATGTAAGGTTGATCCAACCCAAACACCCAAAGTCTCTCCTGCATGCATGTATAAGTGTACTGAAGTAGAATGCTTTGAAAGTTTCACACTCTGCCTTAGAAAATACTCTAAGTATGAAATCTTCTAAAGCCAAGACCAATACCTTCCAAAGACAAAGATGAAGTCTTCCGAAGCTTTAAAGACAAAGTCTTCCGAAACCAACACTAAAGACAAATTTCTTCCGAAGACTTTTTCAACACATGCTTTATCTGATGTACCTTTTACATAAAGCTGGACCTATTTCCGCTGCAACTCTCATGAGACACCAACTTGACATAAGTTGGTGAAAGGTCCATGCTTTTAGTAATTGTACATTGAGGTCTTGAGTCTGTAACTTTCTATTTTATGTACTTTATCCTTTTTGTAATATATTAGTATGTGAGCTGTGGCATGTCATAGTCACTAGTCAAAAGGCAATCTGCCTTTTGACTCTACATTTTATTTTGTTTGTTCTTTAGTCAATTATATCTAGCTGGCCTTCAAAGTGTGGTCGGCTGTAGGATGTAGTATATGTATCTCAAATACTTGTAACTTTCTGATATGCTTTTGTAACATTTGTAATTGAACTTGAGAGGAAATATACAATATTCTTGAAAACCAACTACTTGTGTGTTTTGCCATCTTGTTCTGTCTCATATTTACTTGTGTTCTTAGCATCTTTACCCAAGGTTAACTAGTTCCTTATTTGATCTGTTTAGTGTTCTTAGCAACTCTCCTCATTATGTTGTTGTGTTTTAAGTGCATACCCTTCACCGGTCCTGCAGTCTTTATTTTGTCTTTGACAATCAGCACCCTGTTAAGAACATATGAATCACAGTCTACTGCCTCTGCCCAGAAGATGACAGGTAAAGAAGACTCAATCAGCATAGTATGAATGACTTCAATAAGGGTACGATTCTTTCTTTTAGCAACACCATTATGCTGGGGTGTTCTCGCTAAACTGAACTGTCTCAGAATACCTTTACCATCTGTTAGAACCCTTAAAAGATTAACATTTAGTCTTTGTGTATATATTTTATATTGTGTACTACTATAGGGACTAGTTTTGTAAAATGTTAGTTCCTTAGTTGCTAGTATAAATAGCTTAGACTAGAGAGTTAGTGAGAGACATAGAGAAAGAGAAACAAAAAAATATAGAGAGCGACTGCATGCAAATTTTCAGATACAATTTACAAAGAATTCAAGTAAGTTGTTGAAAGTTTGTTGAGAATTGCTAACTGCTTTCTTACTCTTGTAATTGTCTTAGCTATATCAATGAACTGTGAATTTATTGATATTGCTTGAATCGATTACAATTGTTTGTGTTTCTCTTGAATTGTTCACATAAATCATTACAGATTGTCTCAATTGATCAAATCAATTGATATCACAGCATATCAATTGATATCAAAGTCAATCAATTGGTATCAGAGCCTATCAATT
>BJCM01274684.1:0-29619 GCA_018326385.1 Flaveria bidentis | reverse complement strand
AATGGCTTATTGCTTGGCATAACAATCCCCTTATTTTCAACTTGAGGACAAGTCGGTTCTTCGGGCGGGCAGTATTGATACGATTCTAATGTGTTAGGACTCGGGTCAACCTAGTTTGGTCTGTCTAGCAGGTATTCAAGTCTGGTTTTGACCCATTCAACCTTAGTCAAGACAGTTGGCTGTTGGGAAGGCTAGTGGTTAATTGAGCAGCTAATGTTTAGGGGGTAATTGCAGCAGTTACTTATGCTATTTAGGTTTATTTAAGTCTAGTGTTCAAGCTATAGGTTTTTGTCTTGGTTATTTGAATTATTTGTGACTTGTAATCGGAGAATTGCCCTTCTCGAATCGGGCTGACTATCAATCTATTTATCTTTTTATTCCATTAGAATTCTTGAGTTCTATCAGATACTTTTGGCTTTCTAAATGAAATCACACTGGCCAAAGACTAATGTCAACAGTAAAGGGCACAAAAATCTTAGAGTCACAAATTAGAGCAAAAATAGGCTATTTGATAATTCAGGAGTGAGAACTAGGGTTGCTAGCAATGGTGAATCTAGACTTCAAACCCCAAGGCCAAAGGGCTCCAACATAATTGATGTGGCAATAAGGGCAGATCAGATGATTTGCTTTGCTGGAGCCATGCAGTATTTGGTTTTGATGTCGGGAGATAGCCTATGTTATACTATAATTGGTTTTGATGCACCATGAGATTGCCTATGTTGTCAACAAGATTTTTCAGTCAAAGGAATCCTTAGGTATCTTAAGAGTACTAGCTCTTCATAGATATGGTGATCGTTACTCGACTACTAATTATTGTGTTTTCCTTGGCTTTAACCTCATTAGTTGGAGTTTCAAGAAACAACATATTGTTGCACAAACTAGCATTGAGGCCAAATTTCAGCTCTAGCTCATGTTGTTGTTGAGGTGCATTGGATCATGTCCGTATGCGTGAGTTACGATAATCACCTTGTTGCTCACATACTCTTTGGTATGACAACTTCGAACTACTTACTTTGTTGTTAATCACTTGTTACATCAATGCACAAAGCACTTTCAAAGTGATTACACTTCAACTTGCAGGGATTGACTTCTACCCAGTGTGCTTGTCTTCGGTCCAACTTGCACATCAATTTCCTCATTTAGCTTGCGGGAGATGTTAAGATAGTAAAAGTTAACTATGATTTTAGTCACATGTGCTACCATTGCAATACATTTTAAGAATTAGTTGAGATCATAGCCCATAAATTAGGACTTAATAATACATTTTCAATGTGATCTGAAATCCAAATATAGAGAAACAAGTACTTCCATTCATCAACCATTTAATCGAACCATAGAAGAACCCTAATTGACTATCATAAACTCTATTAACACGCATTGTACATTCATAATTGAAGATAATCAATACAAAAGTGGTTGATCAAATTTTCAAACATTAGCTGTGAAAATTAAAAACTTCATTCAATCAATCTACTTCAATAACACGACCTGAAATAATAATAAACGCCATTGATTCATCCTAATATAATGGTTCATTACTCCACTTCATTTAATGTTACAACCAAATTATGAAAAAAAGGCTAAATTCACCAGAAAAGTCAAAAACCGCTTACCTGATCAACTGTGCTGACGGCGATATAGATGTGCGTAGCGGAAACACAGCAGGCGGAGGTGATGGTTGACGGTGCAGGTGGCGGAGGGGATGATAGAAGGTGCAGACGGCGGTGGCGGTGGCGGTGGCGGTGGCGGTGGCGGTGGCGGTGGTCGTCGGTTACCGAGGTATGGAGGAAGGATTGATTGAGGGGGGGCAGGAGGAAGCGAGGGTAAAGATGTCATTTGCAGCTTATGTTCAGAGAAAGGTTAAAAAGTAGAAATTTACATGAATATTCATGGTTAAAAAGTAAATTTTAACCTGCTTGTATGTTTGATTTTTAAAATTAAAAAATTGCAAAACTAATTCAAAATTTGGTTTACTCATTGTATGTTAATCCCTCATATTAGATTCATTATAATTTATAAAACAAATAACTTTTAAATTTAACTTTAGGACCAAAATTGTAATATGCGTATAAAAGTTTGGATTAATTTTATATTTTTTAAATTTATGAACCAACCTTGTAATAATTAAATAAAAATTTGGACTAGCTTTGTAATTTTTAGTGTCTGAAAACCAAATTTATAATTTCAATATAGATGAAATCGTGGAAGCGGACCTTTTATTTCCTTTTTCCACGTAAGAATTCATTAATCGAACCACAAGAATATGTATGCAATTTACTCGTTAAAATATAATAACTCATGATTGTGGTTTAGGTATGGTAATGAAGCCAAATAGAGGATGAAATGTTCAAAAAATACTTAATCCTATCTTTATATTCATCACTATCTCTAAAACTTAAACTTAAAGTATTGGTTTACCATTTAGTGGTATGGTAATGAAGCCCCAAATAAAGGACGAAATGTTCAAAATACTTAATTCTATCTATATATTTATCACTATCTGAAAAACTAAAACTTAAAGTATTTGTTTACCATAGTCATCCAAGAATTAACAATAATAACGAATTAACAATAGTAAATATTTATATTTAAAGGTTTATTATTCACTCTTTACAAATTGTTGCGAGTGTGTACAAAAATAATAAAATAAGTGTTTGTGAATAATATAAAGATATAGATGGAGAATTAGATGTGAAAAGTTTTTTTAAAAATAAATTAAATTTAGAGAAAATATGTCTTTTAGTTAAATTATATAGATATAGATGGAGAATGCGTTATGAATACTTTAAGATGAAACAAAGTAATTCGTTAGGTTCTTACAAGCACTTATATGGAATTTAATGTTAAAAAGGTTAAAAATAATAAATAACAACCTTTAGCTTATGAATAAGACACTAAGAGAAAGACATAAAGAATGTTTTTTAGAGTTAATTAGTAGCTCATGTTATGACAGAGACCTAAAACAGTGAAAATGTTTATATAAAAATGTTTCCCTAAACAAGCATGTTAAAGTTATAGATCATGCGAAAATTTATACTTAACAACTAAATCTCATAAACTTGTGCGCTGCGACAAGGTCACTTATAATATTTGAAATTTAGTTTAATATTAAAAAAAAGAATCCGTTTAAAAAATTAAAGTTGGAACGTTGATAAAAAAATATTCATGTCACAATGATATATTTGAAATTTTAAAAAACATTGAATTTTAAAAGTTTATAAGGGAACAACACATTTGTGATTGTCTCGAAAACAAATAGATATGGTATAAAGTGTAGATATAACTAAACTTAAGAGGATCAAAGTGTAATTTTCTAATGATTTGAGCCAAGTAACGAATTTATATACTAACTTCGAAAAATATAAATGAGACCTATCTTCTTACACTTGTATAAATGGCTATTAAGCTAACTTCGTTAAATTTTAGTAAGTTAAACGCATTTAAGTAACTTAACCTGAGACTAATTTTAAAACTATAAGTTTATTAGTTTTCGAATAAAATTCATTTATCTAATTACCACTTATATGGGCATTATATATAAAAAATATCCAAATTAAACTAAAACCAAAATCATAACAATACTAACATCCGATCTAAGCCTCCATCGCTGTCATCATCAACCCTACCATCCCGACTCATCCTATGCCCCCCTCATCTTCATCATCACCACATGCCCGTCTATAGTCGCACTTTCCACCTACAAGCACCCTCCTCAACCAACAACCATCGTCGCAAGTCACAACCACCACTAGATCCTTTAAATGTATGTTATTATTAATAGAAGTTAGTGATAATGGTTATTCTTGTTACAAAACTAAAAATAGAGAACTCTTGTCCGTTACTTTTCAAAGTTTATATCGAATTTGTTAGTTTATCCGGACAAAAATGACCATTCATGTGATTGACTCGGCTATTTGTTATATACAAAAGCTAAAAAAATATGCATGTAATATTTTAATATTACAATAGGACATAAGGAGAATGGTATTATGGTAAACCTTATGAGTATCTTATAAAGAATGTAACTAGAGTGAGAGATCTAGGTCCACAAATGTAGAACAAAGTTTGGAAAAAGAATATTATTATTTGTCATGTCAATATACTTAGACTGAAAAAATTATAAAATATACGTTTGATAAAAATTAATATGTATAGTTGAAAAAGTTTATTATATGCAATGTGTTATATAGGTGCATATAATTACAATTATTTAAAGGAACTATACATATAAATAAAGAATTAAATATCATGTTGTATAACAAACGAGCTGAGCACAAACTCATTATCTAAAGCGGAATGAAAGAAGCTCAAACTAGTAGGTGTTCGAGCTACTTCGTTCATCACTTACGTTTTCCATTAAGGTTTTCAAGAGACAGATACTGTAACATCTGCTTATTTTCGAACTATAAACATAAACCCGAACTCATTTTGAATTTTCATAATGAAAAATTCATCATTAAAAATTATTTTATTCATTATGATGAATTAAATGCATTTTAACCAATATGGTGAATTGTTTTATTCAATTATTATTTATCAAATCATTTAAACAAGTTATTATAATTGTATGATTTATAAAATATTTTAAGGCACACATGAACCTTAAATCATATTTTAAGGCATTATGTGCCTGAATCAAATGGTTTTCAAAACAAGCTTTGTATCGTTATTATAATTGTATGATTTATAAATTATTTTATAATATATAAATAAAGTTTTATAAATTTATAAAGTTTTATTTGTAAGTTTCTAAGTAATTTGGGTTATTTTTAAATAGGGGTTTTAAAATGTTAAGGGTTTAATTTGTAGATTTTAAAAGTTAAATTAAAAGGTTTTACATATAATGTTAACATGGTAAATACGAGGGACCAAAAGTGTAGATTTTATTTAAACCCAACCCTTCAACATCGACCTTTTCCCCGTCGTTAACCTTCCACCTCCGGCCATCATTTCCGGGCTATCTCTAGCGAGTGCCAAACATTTTAACCGATCAATTAACACCTAACTAAACCGACCCAACTTATTCACGAACATCATTCAAAACCGCAACCATGTATTAATTCCATTATCAAGACAGTTATGATTATTAAAACCCAAAACTAAAACTTGAACCAAAACTCCATCACTTATAACTCGAATTTTGATCAAATAAACGATTTGTTCAACCTGAAACACGTTATTAAGAATTTTGAATTCAGACACAGATATAATTATAATTGAATCAGGGTAACCATCATCAAAATCGAATTGAAACTCCTGAATCAAAGCCTTAACTCGTTTGATACGAAACATACCAAATCCATACTATATAATTGAGGGCAAACCTCACAATCCATTCCCTTAAACTTTCTGCGCCCTCAATTTCATCTGAAACACACACACACTCGTATTCAATCTTCGGCCCTGCCGCGACCTTACTCTCGACTCTTCACCATCGATTCCATATCAAACCAGGTAATTAAACGCATACACACACTCGGTTTCATTTAGGGAACAAAAGCCCTAAGTTTGATTCCATTAATATTTATGAATTGATGTTCAATTGGATTAAAATCAAAACTAGGGTTAATAGCAATTTGGGGATTTTTCATAGAACTTTATTTATTTATTTATTTTAAAACAAAGTCAGATTTGGGCTCTAGCCAACTGGTTAACAACCACAACCCCTTTAAAAGGGACTTAGGTTTGATCCTTGGGCACCCCCATACTGTTTTTAAATCAACTTTCCTCCTATTTTTAAATTACAGAAAATTATTATTATATTAATAAATCTAAGTTAAAAATATTTTGTTAATTAAAACATGTCTGAAATTATTAAGTTAGTTTTTAAAGATTTTAAAACTTATAATTCTTAAATTTAAATATTTTTAAAGAACAAAAAGGTTATAAAAACATTATTTAGGCATTTATGTTATAAATATATTATAGCTTAAAATTAAATTATTTCAAAACACTTTAAACCTACATATTACAAATATTTTAAATAATTAATTATACAAATGATTATATAAATGATTATATAAATAATTAATTGTTTAATGTTTTATTTAACTATATTATATCATAAATAGTTAATAAATCTACTTCTTAAATATTTAATTAACTTATATAACAACATATTATACTTTATTCTTAAAGTTTTGTATTATAAGATTTTTATAATAAATCATTTAAAACGTTCAAAACTCTATAAAATGATTTTAAATAATTTTAATGTCATTTAATAAGTATTCAATTAATCACCTTTACCAAGTTTTTAAATAATTAATTATTAAATTAATTATTTCTTTTCACACATTATACTTAATTTCTATTAAATCAATAAATTAAATTATTGAATCATTTTTAAGTATTCTTGGTCTTAATTGATTTATAACATTTTTATTAGACCAATACATAAACGATTCATTATTTTATTTAATTATTTAAACCCCTAGTTTCCAATTGAAACCCTAGTTCACATCTAATTGTTAATCTTATTATTGAACTTAATCTTGGAATCAATACGTTTAGGTAACTTGTAAAAGAAATCGTTGAGCTTTGTTTAAATTCTTATGATCACCTTATATATATCATTTGAGTTTTCTTGTCCATTTTTATATTATTTCACACCATTTTTGGGTGAAACATGTTATCTTATCAACTTACATTTGTAACCCTTTGATACTTGTAAAGCACTTGCAATTCATACTTTTATTTTGTCATAGTTATTTGTGTTATTGTAATTATTATATGATATACATATTATGTTGACAATCATTAACTATTGTTAGTCTGACGACGTCATAAATCTATGGGCCTGACAAGCCTATTTGGTGCTAAAGCCGATGTATTGTCGGCTCCTGATGACGTATGACTTGTTCATCATGGGAACCAAATACACTTAGTCAATCATATAAACTTGTAATTAAGTCGAGGTTTAATTGTAGCTATATGTGTTCTATAAACTTACATTATTCATAACCATTGACATGAATTGCTACCTGTAAATGTTTATATATATATATATATACATACATATATATATATATGTATGTATGTATGTATGTTTAACCCATGGGAACTCACCAACTTTCAAAGTTGACCATTTATTTTCAACATGTTTCAGATTTGATACTTGAGGATCTCTTCGTGCTCATATAGGACTTGGACTTAGTTTAATTGAAAATATTATGTTGTTGTTTATATATTGTTTGTATTGTAATGATTTAATTGTCTTGTAATGTTCAATAAAAATGATATTTAATATTATTTCAACTTATTAGTTTCATATGCTATGAACAATTGTTTCACATTCGTCCGCCTCGATGATTCTGTCGTCGGTCGAGGTGTGACAGATACAATACTATTGTTTGTTAGATAAGATTCTCAAAATGTTAACTTATTTAAACAATAATACACCATTGAACACGGAAGCAATTAGGATGGATTGTCATGCTAGAAAATCACTCGGTTTAATTTACATCATCAACTCATCTCATCACTTCTCTTTTTTCCTCTCCTAGGCATGCCAATAGGCATGAGGATGTTGCACTATATTGTTCATATTGTGGTGTAAACGATCAAGCCGACTCACAATCTACTCGAGATTGGTTTGAAAAAAGTTCGAATCTAGCCGAGCTTAAATAAGCTCAAGCTCAAATTATGGCTTGTTTACTTCACGAGCTCGAATCCGAGCTCGTGCTCAGATTATGGCTCGTTTACTAAACGAGCTTGAGCCCGAGCTTGAGCCCGAGCTTCAGATATCAAACTCGAGCCGACTCGCGAGCCTAATGGAGCTTTTTTGTGTTATGTAGCTGTTTTATTTACATATTAAACATATATAAATATATATTTACATAAATTATATTATTATATATGTTATTATGATAAAAAATTAACTAATTATATTATGTTATATATAAAATGAATGATTACAAATAAATATAAAAGTAACTATAAAAAGAATAAAACCTTAATTTAACAATAAAGAAGCCTAGCTCGAGCCAGCTTGGGCTTAAAGATATTATGATGAGCCGAGCTCAAAGTTTAGAAATAAAACTACAAACAAGTCGAGCTCGAGATCGTTTGACTCATCTCGGCTCGTTTACACCCTTAGTTGAAAGGCACTATTCTGGTCGATACCGCGTTGCCACCTCAACCATGCCACTTCTCGCCTCGACTCCACTTCCCTAATACGACCACATACACTTTATTTATATTTGAATTATTTTGAGAACTTTATATCTAGCTATTTTTCATTGTATATTTCCTCTTTATTCGATATACATCTTGTATGCTTGTATTTATGTATATTTACACATCAATTTACTCACGTAATCATTTCTGTACATTGTTTCCCTATTTCACAACATACAAACAAATCACTTCATGGACCATATTGTTTTATTTGGATTGTTTGCTATTTCTTATTACACGTGTTCATCAATCACACAAATGGAAGAACCACAACATTGAAATCAGAGGATCTAATCAAACTTTCTTCAACACATGGCATTTATTTTGTCGTGCCCTTCTTATCCTAACTTTTATTCTTGCACCTCCATCAACCATCCCGTGACTTTTAATTACCTCCCATGCTTCTACCGGCATGCGCTAACGTTATGCCGCCATAGACTAAAGTCTCATTCACGAGAGTCCTTAAAGTATTTTGGGCCACAGACTAAAGCGCCATTCTCGAGAGTTCTTAAAGTATTTTGGGCCATGGGAGAGTTGAGAAAAACAGATCTTGAGTCAAATTGAGCCGAGCCTCAACTCGTGAGAATGAGGGTGTTATAGATACTATTATTATGGTTACATGAGGGTGTTATGATACTTATCTTTGTCTATACATGTATATTGATAACATATGATACATAATTGTACCAAATGATATCATTATTATTTTATAACACATCCGGTTATCACAAACTCACACCATTATTGACCATAGTTGGCCATACCATTACCCTAATCAATCATGCCCCCACATCGAAGAACCTTGAATCAAATCAAACCTCACACTCTTCGTCCTCCCTAAATCTAACTCCAATGCCAATCTAGCCTTGTAATCATTACTGAAACACGATGGCACATTACCCCACACACAATCCTCGACACGTAACAATCATCGATATAGAGTAAACACTTATATGAAAACATAATCATCATCACAAATAAATAGCAAAATTCATCTAAAGATATAACAACAATCATCAAAGAATGCATAGTCTACTCTCAAAACTCAAATGTATATAAAACAATGGCAGAAAGAAACAACTATGATGGTTTTGAAATGATGAAGATGCAAAGTGAAAAGACACCTTGGTAGGGGCAAACCCGATGCACGAAACTCTCTTTTGTATGGGGTCTGAGGGTGTAGTCACCCTTCATTACTTGTATTTTTTGTAAGAGAGTATTTTACAACTAAAACCTATAATTTCCAGATCACCTGACAATAAAATTACTGTTGCTTTAAAATCTAAAAGTGTCACCCGTTATAAAGGTAAAACAAAAGGGCAGCATGTTTCAAAGACGAGGGCGGGTGTTCATTCACAACGCTACAGGTGAAATATGGAGGTGGAAATAACCAACAAAGTGTAGCGGCCATGGTGGTTCATAGAATGTAGAAATCCTGAGTCCCCTTTTCATGCACAAATTTTAATAAAAAATAAACCAACCACGAACTAAAATTGTTCCGATGAAAAAAAACCCATTACCAATTAGTTACCAATCACATCACACTTATAATTCACAACATTAAAACACTCCATAGTCCTCTTTTCGTGCAAAATTACATGTAACATGATTTGTTGGATAACACTCAATGATCACATGGGACGTTTGTCACACATGAACATACTTAATTGTGTACAGCCAACATCAACTCCCAAAATACTTTGTTGAAGACATCAACCTACCAACCAAAACCTACACCCAAAGTACAACTCCCACTCCACAAAGTACAACTTGTCACTGCACGAGCGCCCCTCACCCACAGTCAACTCAAATGTGCTTATAAAAGTCTCCAATTCGAGCACAAAACTCAACACCCCATCGCATCTCCATCGTTTTTCCCGTCAAAACCCCCCGATCTCATTCTCACATTCACCAAATCTCTCATCAAAACTCTCATCAGATCAATGGATTTTGAATCAAACGCCATTGTTGAAGAGATCAACAACAATCACGGATGGCAGAAGGTGACGTACGCGAAGAAGCAGAGGAAGAATCCGGCGAAACAGGCGCCAGCGAAGGTGGTTGCTAACGGATCTTCGATCTCCGGCGGTGATAGTGTGTTCACGGCGATCGAGAAGAAGTCGGAGGAGCGGCGGAGGCTTATTGAGGCGGAGAGGTTAGCGAATTCGGCGATGTATGATCCTGCGCCTCCGGCGAGATCGGTGAAGAAGAATAGTTACTCTGATTATGACGATAGCGATGAGGAGGTTGTTGCTAATGGTGTGGTCGGTAATGGTGGTGCTGAGGAGAAGAAGACGAAGCCAAAGAAGGTGAAGAAACCTAAGGTTACTGTTCAGGAAGAGGCGGCGAAGATCGATGCGGCTGATTTGGATACTTTTCTGTCCGATGTGACGGTGAGTGAATTTTTTGGATTTAGCTTCGTAATTTGATCGATCTGAATGAATTTTTACCGAGTTTTGTGAGTTAGTTGGATTAGAGTTGGATTTCGGTATTATGTTTAAATGGATTTGTTGATTTGAGAAATTGATCTTCAATTTTGTGGTTGTAATCATATGTAGGGCTTCGTGTAGAACACTATTAGCATGTATAGTTGAAAGAAAAATTAGGAGATTTTTTCAGCTTTAGGTTATAGATCATGTTTAGATTAGTTAATTTTTTGATGCATTTTGGGAAGAAATTCTAATTATGTGGATTTGTTTATGCATGCAGGCTTCATATGAGACACAACAGGATATACAGTTGATGAGGTTTGCTGATTACTTTGGACGAGCATTTTCTAATGTCAGTGCTTCGCAGTTCCCCTGGGTGAAGTTATTGAGAGAATCTGCTGTTGCGAAGGTTGCAGATGTAAGTTCTTTTGACTTTGAGACTCTTCATGTTTTAGACAATCAATCAAAACTTGCACTGTGAAATTGTAGTGCCGTTAGTTCATTACCTTGTTACTTAATGTTTAGTTTGCATGATATTGTATTATGAATTAGTTGTAAGACTAAAACTGGTGTCTTTTGTGTTGAAGTTCACAAACCTCTACTGATAGATGCATAAAATTAATCAAAATAAGGAACTGCTGTATTTTGTTTTTAATATGATTGGGATGAGTGTGTTAATAAAGATCTCCCCTTGGATACAAGAAAGAGCTGCAATAACATAAAGAGATAATGGGGTGATTGTTACAGTTACTGATATGGATGAGTTATGGTTGAACTGCAGATCAAGTTATGATGAGGCTGAATAGGCTTAATTTGTATTATTGTTTCAGTAATATGCTTACAAGTGATGTTGTCCTTGTCTTTGTGGTAGTATAGGATAAATCTGGTTTTTATTTTCTATTATTTCATCAATCTGATTGGAAGTATGGTACATTTTACTTTTCTTGTTTACATGACAACTGGACATGAGGTTACATTTTGTTTTAAGCAAAGGTATTGGACCAGCTTACTTATTCAATATGTTGACTTGCTTATGATCTGTGATTTGGTCCATGTGCACAATCTATCAATTATTGGAACTCCCAAAATTCAAGAAATGTTGAAATTTTAAACAGGGAGACTTAAAAGTATACTTTTTGATAATAGTTGCAATTTCATGACGTTGCCTGTGTGTCAGAATTCTGGTAATGTTATTTTTTTTCCAATAAATGTAATTCAACATAGCTTATGAGCATATCTAGATGCATTTATCTTCAGTTTACAGTGTTGTATCACCTAGTATCTGTAATTCTTGCAAAATAGCTCCTACTTGGCCCTGGATGTTTGTCCCAAGAAAATTGCTAGAACTCAAATAGATGCGAGATTCATATGTTTAATATTATTTGTAGTTATATAATTGTTTTCTTGTTAGACGTCTTATAGTTTTCTATTAGTAAGAAGCTAATTGTATTCCTTGCATCTTAAATCTGTACAAAAATTACATGTTCATCTGGATTTTGTCTTTATAATTTAGCTAACTGGAATGATTGTATCTCATTCTTCTAACTTGCTAAGAAAGTAAGAATATACTGTTATTGGCTCATAATTAATTTTTATGGGTACCTTTTGTAGAATCCAGTGTCTCATATCCCTGAAGCTGTTTACAAGACATCAGTTGACTGGATCAATAACAGATCTTTGGAATCCCTTGGATCTTTTGTTTTATGGTCCCTAGACAGCATTCTAGTTGATTTTGCAAGCCAACAAGGCAGTGTAAAGGGATCCAAGAAAGTTGCCCAAAAACCATCCTCAAAATCTCAGGTAAGATTGTCGGATCTCCCAACATTTTCTTCTAGACACACTATCCTTTTTATAAGTCCATATTTTCATATCTCAAACAGTAGAAAGACAGTATGAAATGCAACTACCAACACATGAACTCATGGAATACATCCCACAAAACCTACCCATGTAAAACAAATGATGATGTATGCTACTAAACCCATGTAAACAACATAAATACTTGTACAAATTTTGATATAGAATTGCACCTGGGTCGAGTATATGACACGACAAATGTGATTAAAACAGAATTGCTTTTCAGGTTGGTATTTTTGTAGCACTAGCAATGGTATTGCGAAGGAAACCAGACGCATTAATTAGTGTATTGCCAACTATAAGGGATACTTCAAAGTATCAAGGACAGGATAAGCTTCCAATTATTGTTTGGATGGTAGCACAGGTGATTCCATCGATCAGTAATCCTTTTTCCTTCACAAAAAGAAGCATTATATATTTATACGCTCACACTATATTTACTATATATAGGCATCACATGGAGATCTGGCCGTTGGTTTGTACTCATGGTCTCATTTAATATTACCCGTCGTCGCTGGCAAATCTGGCTCTAATCCTCAAACCAGGGATCTAATTTTGCAGTTAGTTGAAAGGTTTATATCAACCTTTTTGTTTTTTTTTGACTCAATCTTAGCTGTGCAAACATGTAATATCTCTTTTTTTTGTTTTTGTTTTTTAGAATTCTCTCTGCTCCAAAGGCTAGGACTATTTTAGTAAATGCTGCTGTGCGGAAGGGGGAGCGGTTAATGCCACCATCAGCACTTGACCTGCTATTGAGAGTCACCTTCCCTTCATCTTCAGCTCGAGTTAAGGTGAGAATCTTTGGGCCGGCTGGCTGTTTAGGCAATGGGTGCAAGATTGGTCAAGTTGGATTGACCCATAAGTCCAACACTTGTTTTATATATATATATATATATATTACAAGTTTATATGATCTGCTTCCTTTTTTATATTCAGAAGTTAAATCATAACCCAGATTGACCTGTTTGTGAAGTGTACTTAAGTGTCTGATTATGTTATGATGCAGGCAACAGAAAGGTTTGAAGCTGTATATCCTATACTTAAGGAGGTTGCTCTTGCTGGTTCCCCTGGAAGCAAAGCCATGAAACAGGTTTCTCAACAAATCATGACCATTTCGTTAAAAGCTTCTGGAGAAGGTAGGCTTTTCAAATTTATTTAAAACCTTTAACTTCTAGAAGTTTCTTAAACACTCAATTTCCTTGATGTTGCTTTCTTTGGCAGGAATCCCTGAGCTATCAAATGAAGCAGCGGGTATTTTTATTTGGTGCTTATCTCAAAATCCCGATTGTTATAAGCAATGGGTGAGTTCTATTGTCCATTTATACATTTTAAATTTTGGATCGATTTTTTAATCTGTTATATCATGTATTTATAAATATATTTTGTGCAGGAAAAGGTCTATATGAATAATCTAGAAGCAAGTGTTCTGATTCTGAGAAGGCTAGCTGAGCAATGGAAGGAAGTATCTGTAAAACAGTCTTCTCTTGATACTCTCAGTGAAACTCTCAGGCATTTCAAGAGCATGGTATGTTAACACGTACCCTTACTTTCGCATGCTATGCTATTTTCGGTTTAAGAAACATGATTATTGGCACTTAGGGTGTTCACGGTTGGTCCAACATTTTTTAACGAAAATTCTAAGCTGAAACGGTAACTATGATTTTGGATAACGACAAGCCAAACTGGCCAGTTAACCAGTTTGATGGTCTAGAGGGTTGAACTGATTTTTATCTTTTATTTTTCTTTAACGTTTATTAAAGATATAATTATTTAATTTGGTTCATGATTATAATACATATACACAACTACATGCCTACATGTTCCAAAAATGAAAGAAATATATAAATAATAAAACTTAAACTGTTGGTTCCGCATTCAAAGTGAACCGAACCCATAAACTGACCAAAACATGAACCAAACACTTTTGATTTGAAATCGGCCAGACCGGCCGAAGTGCTTTGTTTGGGCGGTTTGGTTGTTTCAACAGTTTTTGAACACTCTTACCATCTGAGGTGTCAAAATGGGTGTGTTGAGTTAGCAAGTCGAAACATGGCAGACCGGGCTAGTCTGCAAACAATTTTATTTGCTTATTTAGAATAAAAAAAGTATAAATAATTATTATGTCAAATACAATCACAAAACATATGTTATTACAATAATAATCTATTTTTTTCTTGTCAACTCGCGTCTACAGAATGAGAAAGCCTTGACGGACGGAAAAGTATCTGCTGGTGAGCAGTCACTCTACAAAGAGGCAGATAAGTACTGTAAAGTGTTACTAGGAAGATTATCACATGGGTGGGGATGTGTCAAAGGTATGGCCTTGGTTGTCATTGCGATTGGTCTAGGGATCGCTTTCATTCCACCAACCGCCTTGGAGTCGTTGGATCTGGCCAAGTTATCCGAGATGATCAACTTCCCGCAATCCGTTTGAAAAAACAGTTGGTTCGCACCTCTAACATCGAGTTAGTTGACCGACCAGCACACACAAGTTCAAAAGGTCAAACGAAAGAGAATGAAGTACTTTTCCCCTCTTTTAGACAAAGTTTCAACTAAAGTAGATGCTGATCATACTGGGTTTTAAGCGGTTTTGTTGTTTATCATTTGTGTTTGTTTTCGGGTTGAGATGGATGTTATCCTTAACTTTCGGGTTTATCTTTCAAGTTTCATGAAGTTTGATCTTGGCGCATGTCGGGTTGGGTTAGCCTTAAACACTGCTCAAAGTTTTAGTAGTGTTATTTTAACATGACGTGACCTGTTTGACCCGCTAGAGATCAAAGGTAATCAAATTTAGTTTTCAGTAAACAGTTACAATCTTTAAATCATGCCAAGCTCAATCAAGCATGGTTGCGAACACAAGAAAACATGTAATGTGTTTAGACTTCATAATCATCAATTGTAGCCCAAGGGAATTTTCGGTATGAGTTGCGAATTTTTGAAGGGTCTTGAGGAACAGACCAAGGGTACTTCATGTCTGGGTCTCTTGGAAATTTTCTGAAGTTCATAAATGGAGCCCAAAGCAACACACTGCACATTACAAAATATATTTGCTTGTTAGCATGTCACATTTTGATTGAAGGACTAGACGTAAACGAGCCAAACTATTCATGAGCTGCTCGTGATCGTCTCACAAAAACTCGAATTGAGTTGAGTTTAAGTGAGCGTGAGCCTACATTGGATCTTGGATCTAATTTAATAAACAAGTTCGAACTAATTAGACATAGAGCTTAAAACAAGTTTAGCTTAAGCTCTTTTAAGTTCAATGAGTGAAGTTCATCTCTGATTTGACTTGTTTACACCTATAATAAAAAATGAATCCAAGGGGAGGATTTATACTAACCCTGGGAAGAACATGAAGACAAACATAAACTGTATATACATCTCCAAAAGATTTCTCTTGTACCATCTTATCCTCAACCAGTTCATGATGAATGGCTGCAAATTCATATCAACCAATCAAACCACTTATCCACAAGAACAACACAATATCTTCTAAAACTTATTTAAAAAAATACAATTTTCTTTCACTTACTGGTGCCACTAGAAAATATAGGAAGGCACATATGGCTAACTGTATCAACACCCACACAAAATCCTCTTCATCGTTTACTCCAGTCACCGCCAAAGCCGGTTCGGTAACAACCTGTGGCTCATGTCAACAACTTCAAACAAGTTCATTAATTCAAGAAAAGACAATGAAAACATGAACTTACAGTACTTAAAAGTGCTCCAACTTGTATTGCCAAGCTCGGCTTGGTTAAACTAAACCCCTCATCGTTCTTCTTCCGATTAACGATTACGTGTTTGGAAATTTTGTTTGAATTGGAGATACGCGATTGTTTTCTATTGAATGGGGTGGAGAGAGGGTGGAATTTGGATTGAGGAAGAGAAGGCAAAGCCTTTGGGATGGTGAAGCTCATGGAGGAGCTCATTTTGTTTATGACCATATATGTTGTTTGTTTCTAATAATATATATGCACTCTTGTTATCCCTATTACTTGGATATCCATTGCTCATAAATATTGCACTTTTTATGAAACAAGAGAATTGACAAAAAGTAATGAATGAGGTTGAGAAATTTAGACAAAAATAAAACAATATTTTTTTAATGTTTTTAAATTTTGGATATGTTATCATTGTATTATTTCATAAAAAGACATGCTTTGGGTTTGTACTTCAAGGCCCGATCATGTTTTCTTAAATGATTATAGTACTCATAATATTACACAACACTTGTATAAAATACAATACATGAACCATATATATTACAATACATATAAAAAGGTAAATAAAATTGGTTAATGTCATCTCCTAGATGCGTATAGAGAACAATAATCAAATGGTAGTTGTATTACAAGATACAACCATATTTGTTTTGATAATTGAATGAGAAACCAAATGCTCTCATTTATATCAATTGGAACAAAGTATGAAAAAACTGATATTAGTACTATATCTTCAATCGATTGCTAGACAAACTAGTAGCTCTTTTCTATTCGACTAAATCTCACTTTTGTTTTCTGAGTGACCGAAATAAACTGACAAGATAGTAGTTAAAAGTGATTTAGGACTATCCCTAGTTTGTTGAATTGAACATTGAGATACTCTAAGAATACCTTAGGTTATTCGTACATTTAATAATATCCGGATGTATTCATAATGTTATATAATTTTCATACCTATACTCCCTCTCGATGAAATTATATAGTTACTACTATAAAACATTTGATGTAATTAGTCACTATATATAGCAGAGGTCTAAATTATATATATATATATATTAATTACTAATTTTAATGTGTTTTATAAGTTGTATTATATGTTTTAGTTGGTTGTACATACTTTTTTGTCTTTTATTTTTACTTTTTGACTTTTACATTCTAACCCACTACTTTTACATATTTACAATTTAGCTTAACATTTCTTGATTTTTAACTTTGGTCTCATATTCTTTCATATTTTATATATTTTTTTTCAATTTACGTTTCGGTCTAAATTTTATCAGTTTTCACGCGGTGGCGTGCACGTATGGTTTAATGTTTTTACACTTATTTTTTCTTCATTAAATGTCCCCGTTGCAGCACGTTGGTTATAGATCGACTTACTTATTTTTTATATGTTTTACGTTTCGTCTGTGTGGTAAAATGTTTTTACGTTTACTTTCGTTCGTTTTTTTCTTGTTTTTATGTCTTTTTTAATACGAGTTTTTTAGGTTTGTGTGATCATTGACGATAGTGTGCCATTGGTACCAATTGACATGGGTTTACGTTCTCGTTGCAACGCGAGAGACTTAATCCTTTAATCATAGTTACTTTTTAAATACATTAAATCAAAGAAGTGTGTCTTAAACTCTACTTCATATTCTTTAGGGCATTTAAAAGAAACCACATCAATCTTCAAGGATCAAACTACACATTATCTCGAACCTTCAACTGCCATTATCAAATAAACCCACGAAACACCTTCAAATCCCCAAATTTTTCGATAATCTTGCCTGAACCTCACTGTTAGTGACGATCATGATGTCTGTAACATCATCTCCCCGTTTCAAATTCACTTTCTACATCTCTCAAAACCCCCATCAATCATCCCCACTTCAATCGCATTTTGAATCATCTTCTTTGATGATCTTTAAGACCCCAAGAACAAGAAGATATCAAAAGCCTCATCTTTTGTCTTCTTTCAGTTCGGTGAACTCGAAATTACGCTCTACACGTTCGGTTGTCACGAGGGTCAGCAACAGTAGCGACAGCGGTGGCGCATTTGATGATGCTACATCCTCGCAAAAGGTTTCTGATGAAGTTTCTGTAAGTTGATTGATTTGCTTTAGTTTGATTTGGGTTTTATCTTGTTGTATTTGCATTGTTCATAATGTTTTTAAAGTTGTATGTTACAGTTTGCAAATAATTTGATTGGTAAGTTGCTGTAATGTATTGCACACAAGGTGTTTGTGAAATTGTCACACTCATTCAAGAAACTATGCATGTGATAACAGTTATTAATATTTTATTAGTGTAGTTTCTTGTTTGCTTTCTCTGGTAGATTAGGCTATAACCAAGATTTTAACTATTTTAAGATAAGCAGGGATTTGAAATAAAGTGCAAGTTCATATTACATTAAGGGATGGCAATAAACAATGACATGAAATGGTTTGGGGCAAAATCTTAAGTATAAAGTGGCTCATGTAATAGACTTTGTATTAAAACCTTGATTATTTGATGCTGAGATGAGCATGTCAATCGGTGGTGGAACTAGAATTTTTAATGAGTGGGGTCACTACTTTTCGTTGATTCGTTTAATAACAAAATAATATAAAAATTTCCGGCTTGTGCGGTCCGCTGGGTTCGGTTCGGAATGTAATTAAATTGCATTGAAAATATTAACAAAAATATAATATCAAAATGGGGGCAATCCGTCTAGTTTTTGGATGTGTGCAATCTGCAGATGTCAATGGGGTGTATGGAGAAAAAATGGGGGCTAGGGTTTTATTTTGTGTTATTAGAGTAAGATATTTTGATAATTTTACTTAAATAAAAAAAAGGAAAAAAAAGAGAACTCATGTCCTCCGGCTATTCAAACACGCATGGCTTCAAGGAGCATTTACCACTAAACCAACAACATCTTTGTGTTATTTTATCAAACTTTAATATATTAATTAGTTCACTTACTGGTAAACTATAGGTTCTTAAAAAAACCGGCATTATACGTATACGTTACATTACGGGGTCGAAAATCAAGGGGGTCACTTGACCCCGTACCCGTATGCCTAGTTCCGCCCCTGATGTCAATCATCGAGTTACAATTAGATAACATTTAACAGAAATATGAAGTTACCATTCAAATCATCATGTGTACAGATATTATGTCAGTATAGTTAATAAGGACATCAAATAATGTAATTAGTTGATAACATACTTAAATAATCAATGAGATCAGTACAAGAATGATACCATGGATAGCTGTAAGTAAAGTGGAAAAAAAGGTTCATGCTCAGAACGAGAATTAAAGCATGAAGTTACTTGTATCAGGTGGCGAACGTGTGTGTTTTTGAATTAGTTTAATTTGGTTGAAAGATTATTCTTTTTTACGCTATTGCTGCCGATTAACAAAACATCATATGCTCGTAATTGACAGGATTTTGAGGCGAGTAGGTCAACTACCTCCGGTGAAGGCTATGTAGGCTTGTTTATCAGAATGCTAGGGTTAGACAATGATCCTCTAGATAGAGAACAAGCAGTTGATGCATTATGGAAATACTCTTTGGGTGGAAAAAAGTGTATTGATGAAATCATGAAATCCCGTGGCTCTGTTTTCCTTACTGTAAATCTATTAAAATCAGAATCTAGTGTTGCGTGTGAAGCAGCTGCAGGTCTTTTAAGAATGATATCATCAGTTAACATTTACAGAGATTTGGTAGCAGAAAGTGGTGCTATAGAAGAAATCACTAGTCTCCTTACACGACCTTCATTGACTTCTGAGGTTTGAATCGGTCTCCTTAACCATGGTTTTCTTAACTTGAGATTAAACTTGAGTTTGGTAACCTTAACTTGACATTCTTTAGGCAAAAGAGCAAAGTTTATGTGTGCTATCCAACTTGTCTGTTGATGAGAGATTTCGGCTTCAAATTGCGAATTCTGATCTCCTGCTTTTACTCATTAAATTTTTGGATGATGAAGATATGAAAGTTAAGGAGGCTGCTGGTGGGGTTTTGGCTAATTTGGCATTAAGTGATACTAATCACAAACTAATGGTTGAAGCAGGTGTTATCCCGTCACTGGTAAGACTGTTTATCCTATAATATTTGTTCTCATTCCATCCTGGAATGGAATGAAAACTCACTATATATCGTTTTGTAGTCTTACGTGATAACAACTCAATTCACATGTATATTAACATTTACCAACAATAAAATTTAATAATCAATCCAATCTAACACGATAATGGTATCTAATGACTCAATTCATAAGCTTGTCCTTTACTTGTATCATTCCACTCTGTCTCCTTAAATAAGAAATGCACATGGGTTTTTCTTCTTTCTTGTTAGTTTTTTGAATTTTCAGTTTTCCAATACAGGCGAAATTTCTAAGGACGGACAGTGAAGCATCTAAAATAATTAGAAAAGAAGCACAAAGTGCACTATTGGAGCTTGCAAAAGATGACTTTTACAAAATCCTTTTAATAGAAGAAGGCTTAGTTGTAGTTCCTTTAGTAGGTGCAGCCGCCTACAAATCATTCAAACCATCTTTACATGCATGGCCTTCTTTACCTGATGGCTCTGAGCTAGATGTGAAACAGCCTTTAAAGGGTCCATCAAGGTTTGGTGCATCAGAATTACTTCTAGGGTTACACGTTGAAGATGATATAAACACAAAGTTAGAAGAAGCAAAAAAGAATGCAATAGTTGGTAGAACACAACAACAATTTCTTGCACGTATTGGAGCCATAGAATTAGAAGACGAGAGTAATAATAAAACGGGAAATCAGAAATTCACAATTTTGCCATGGGTTGATGGTGTCGCTCGTTTGGTTTTGATTCTTGAATTAGAAGATGCATTGGCTATTGCAAAAGCTGCAGAGGCTATTGCAGATGCTTCTGTTAGTGAACATATGAGGACTTCATTTAAGGAAGCTGGCGCTGTGAAGAATCTTGTTCGGCTTATTGATCATAACAGGGAACCTGTCAGATTAGGTGTCATTCGTGCTTTAGAAAGGCTTTCAGTCAGGTGGGATCTCTTTCTTTCTGATCAAACTTTGTTTTTTGGTCAAAACTGATGGGCATAGTTTGATTTCTGAACTCTTTTTGAATGTTTAGAAACTCAAAATGGCTTCACTGAAGGGGTGTTTGGATTTACGGCCTGGAACTTATTAACTATTATTGCCACTTGAAATAGCAATAATTAGTTTTTATGGGATCAATCTCTGTATCTATTATTAAATGAGTGTGTTATTTTGTATGAATGCAGCAATGATGTTTGCCAAAAAATTGAAGCTGAGGGTGTTTTAAATCCTTTAATAAGATCACTGAAAAACTCGGATGCTTCTGGAAGTTCAACTCATATGGTATAAAAAAATATTGTATCTTACCATGATATGCATTTTTTGTGTTCTAGTGGCATTCCTTATACTATGAGACATGCAGATCCTGAATATCCTCGGTCGGATTTTAGATCCCAGCAAAGAAATGAAATCAAAGGTCAGCATCTTTTGATCCATTATAAATGTTGGGATTTCCTTGTTTACTGCTTGTTAGTTTCTTGAGCTTACTTTTGCTGTGGGTTACACCAGTTTTATGATGCACCAGTCAACGGATCTAAAAAGGGATGGAATGAAGCAAGAACTTCCAACTCGAATTTGACTTTCAGGTTTGTTTCTTGACCTCCAAAGTCAATTATTTGCTATTAGCATGTAATGGGTGTGTTTGTATTACTGAGACTTGTATAATCATTTAACTATAACAGCTCGCAAACTGTTCAAGAGGGGGATGTGTCGGATTCCACATTTCTGTCTCGTCTAATTGAAATATTGAAAGCTTCTCCTCCGGTTTTGCAAACAAAAGCAGCTTCCATACTTGAGTTCCTGACAGCATTTGAGAGTTGCAGGGAGAAAATCATCTCACTTGATATTGAATCGGCATTAGATTCTATTTTCAGACACAAGTTCTTCAATGGTATGCCCCCTGAGTTTCACTTGCTAATTATAATACTAAAATGTACTTAAAGTTTCAACCTTTTTTAGGCAAAGAAGACATAGAAGCCGAACTCGAATTTCAGGAAATTGAACTACAAACTTTAGAAGTTGAAGAAGCTGGCCTTGCTGTTTCTGCAGCATCGCGTCTACTCACACGCCTGCTTGACTCCGAACATTTCCAAAAAACCATCAACTCATCTCAACTCACCGACACCCTCCGTAATATCCTCACGTCAAGAATCCCGCTTCAATACAAAGATTGGGTTGCTGCATGTCTGGTTAAACTCAGCTCTCTATCGGGCCCTACTGAACTCGGGTCAGAAAACCCGATTAATACAGAGGTTATGCTCCATGAGACGATCCCAAGACTCATAGAACAGATAAAAGATTCTTACTCACCCGAAGACCGTGAAACAGCAGTTTTAGAACTCAACAGGATAATCTCTGAAGGGGTTGTTGATTCTACCCGGGCTGTCGCGGCTCAAGGCGGGATTTTTCCGTTGGTGAAGCTGATTGAAGAAGGTAACGATAGAGTGGTGGAAGCCGGTTTGGCTATACTGTATAATCTGAGTATGGATGTCGAGAACCACCCGGCTATCGTGGCGGCAGGGGCGGTGCCGACACTCAGGCGGATTGTGCTTTCGGAGAGGCCGCAGTGGGTCAGAGCTCTTCATTTGCTCAGAACATTGCCTACATGAAACAGTGAGAGTTCAAAGTGTTCTCATGGGAAAGATGTTTGATTGTTGATGTCATACTAGTTTTTTTGTAGGGAAATGTTGATCAAGTCTTCATGTGTGAACTTCATTAGCATAGAGAATTCTTTCCCACAGTTAATATAGTACCAACTACCATATTGAGTAATTGATGGTCTTTACTTGTTATTAAAAGCTCGTATGGTTAGAGAAATTTAAACAGTTCATGTTCACATGTTAAAGCGCGTTAGATAAATCATTAATCTAAATGTTATGTAAAACAAGAGGATTGGGACACGAGTCATGTATTCACTTATTGACATCATGTTTATAAGTGCTCGTTCCCACGACTTGAACGTGTATTACTACAACCTTTAAGTAGTACATATTACTACTTTACTACAACGATAGAATTTACACCCAAAACAATTACACTTATATCACTCGGCACTAACTTTTTGAAGTTTAAGATAATATATACACTCTTAAAATAAATATCCCTTAGAGAATTTATGAAACATTGATCCACTTAGCTAAATGTGTTTATTCGTTGTTTCAACCTAAACACATTTAGGCTAAAAACTTAACTTTCAATCGGACCATTAACTACATTTTCTTTGAGTCAAAACTATTTTTTAAAAACATAAGCTTCTATTAAAATTACTATCATGAAAAAACGTCAGTTTCAGGTTGAAGTCAATCTACATGAGTTTACGACACACTTTAAAACAGCTATAAATAAAAACAAAACAAAACAAGGACTAATCGGTCATTAGCTTAAACAATTGGACCGAGTCGTACTTTTCTCAAGATAACTTTAATAATAAATAATATCTTCACCACTTCCGTTACCGTTATGTTCTTCATCTTGTTGCTGCAGAACAAAGGGGAAACAGAGATGTTAGCGTTAACTCACATCTCCATTATCAGACCTCCAATTCTATCATCTCTTTCAGACCGGAGTAATCCCGAAACCAAACCCCAAGTTCGCCGGAGCAACGCCACTCCGCCACCGCAACCGCCGCCCATCCCCACCGGAAAACAGCAGAAGGAGAAGAAACCATCGGTTGCTGAAATCGAACGAGCTATCGGTGCTGGTATCTTCAAAGATCGTGACCTCAACAGGCAAGTTTCATAATCTAATCATCAACAACTCACAAGTAACTGTAATCGATTGCGTATTGTTTGTGAATCACAAGTTAGTGGATGTAATCTTAATGGTTAAGAGGTAATCTGAACCATTAATAGTGGTTACCTCTGTAACTGATTGCGTATTGTTTGTGAATCACGAGATAGGGGATGTTAAGCAGTGTTTCAGTGGTTGTTAACAGGTTTCATAGATTCTTAATGTTCAAATGCTTAAGAGATGGTTACCTCTTAACTGAGTTAACGCATGGTTAAGAGTCTATGAACTATTAAGATGTAACTTATTAATAATTATTAAGAGACTACCAAACATCCTCTAACACAGTGATTCACAAACAATAAGTAATCGATTACAGAGGTAACAATTAAAATGTTAACTCTTAACCGTTCAGACTTAAGGTTAGCTCTTAATCGTTACAAAGTTACGATCCTATAGAGCCCTTGGGTGTGAAGTAATTGTGTTTTGAGAAGTGAAATCGTGCAAAATTGTTTGATTGTTTTCGATTTGTATGGTTTTTGTTGGGTTGTAAGACGTAGGTTATGGATTTAGAGTTTTTGAATTACTGTAATTTGTTGTGAAATTCAACTATTAGGGAGTCTGAGCAGGAGAAGACGTTGTTTGATCAAATTCTGTCGAATTCAATCGGGAGAACGGAGGGAGATGTGGAGAAGAAGCTTCGCGAAACTGGTGAATGGATTATTGATCAGACTGAAGGTTCATCTCGTGCAACTGGTAAATCAATCATTCATGTTTTCTGTATCAAGTGCATACATGTTTGCACTGCTAAATGTTTCCATATTAGTTTCTTTAAATTGGAAGATCTCTTTAGTTAAATTTATAGAATTTGCATGTTTAATAGCATCTTCATTCACAAACTGTGTGCATTTCTAACACTACCAGAAGCTCACATGAAAACCACGGGTTTGCATTTTAGTCTAAATGTGGTCGTTTGGGTCTGTTTTGGGTCAAACCCATGAAAACTTTCAGTTAAATGAGTTGCAATTGGATCAGCGTGACAGGTTCTATAAATTTTCGAAAATATGTGTTTTACTGGGTATGTTTGTTTGTTTGTTTATGTGTTTTATGTCATTATTTAAAACTGCTTGAGTATTCTATGACAAAATCTACTATAAGAAAGAAAAGAATATCTCGTTTTATAGTTTGTGTCAACCCGTGAATACATATGGTGTATTCAGGTTCTTGTGTATGACATATTTTTGGGCTTGGGTCGTATTTAACCATGAACACTCGAACACGACCCATTTAATCTTCTGAAGCTTGAATCAGAACACATTATTTTGCTCATTTTCAGGGAAGAATATTCTGAAGGTGGTCTTTTTGTGGATACTTCCTGTGTGGATCCTGTCATTTCTTGTGGCTTCTGGGGTCATAAAGCTACCATTTTTATCTCCATTTCTTGAGGATATAATCATGTGAACCAACAACTTATCTTCATGAACAAGATTCAAGCCGATTTGAACGGGTTAGTTGTACACACTGCATTAGTCAAGTACGTTGGTTATGTATAATGTCATACACAAAATGGTAAATTTGTTCATCTTGTTATGTGATTATCTGTTCATGAGAAAGTCTAGGAGCCTGAAAAAGTATTTTGAAAATTTGAACTCAGATGACTTACAAGTTTTTGTGCTACTAACTAGACATTATTATCAATCAAGCTTCAAAATTTATCGACAACCTGAAGTATACCAAATGCATGCGACATGACAAAAAAACCCGACTCATTTGGCCTGTCTTGTTTAGCGTTGTAGTCGTGATAAATTGAGAGAACTAGAGTGGTTAGATGGTTTGATGACTTTGAAACGAAGATTATTGGAGCGGGTCAATATGTGAAATTAGGTGTGTTACTGTGTTATATGGGCTGTGTTGGTTTCATTGTGGTTAATTTCATAGATTGTGTGTGTTTTTTTATTAATTTGTCTAAATCACTATCACATTAAAGTTTCTGATAATTTTCTTTGAAATCTTAGTCAGATAATTTACAAAGAATAAAAAATGAGTATGTGGGATCTGTTGTAAAAAAAAACGCATCTAAGAATTGACCAAAGATGGCATTTTATAAGTTGTGAATGATCATAGTGTTTTGTGGAATGACACAAGAGAATTGGTTAATAGTTAATTAGGTTACCGTCAATTAAAACTTTGTCAGCAATAACTTAGTTACTGCTCATGATTGGCTTATGCTATCGTCGAATTGCTGCTTATCGCCTAGTTCTTGTTGAAAGCTCAATTGTTGCTAATTGCTAGCAACTAATCACACAATTTAGTTGTTAATAGCACAGTTAGCATAGCCTTTCAGGTATGAAATTGAATTTTCATTTGCCATAGAGACCGGGGTCCTTGCATTTGAAATAATGTGATGGCACTAAAATCACCAAAAGGTAGTTTCCCTCGTGTTTGTGCGTCAAACCTAACGTGGACTCATAAACTTGATTTGTATCCAAACATGAAATTTAATTGAAAATCAGATCAAACACATGAAAGTGAACACGGAATAAGTTTTTATGGGTTGGGAAAAAACAACCTATTTAATATAGAGTTGCAACTTTATTTTATTATTAATATGTTAAATTATAAATTTATAACAAAAAATAAAAATACATATAAAAATAACTTCTTTTAAACTACAATTTTTTATGGGTATTTTTATTTTATGTTACAAGTTTTGGCGTGATATATTACCCAATTAGTTTAAGAATTTAAGTCGTGACATAAAACATTATGTGGAATTTAGGAACCTATACAAGTGAAGTTAATATAAAAACTTAAATAACATTTTTAATTGGATATATTATAATTTTTTTATGGTTTCAACGAATCCGAATCACCACCTGTTTTAGATGATGTGATAATTTAATAAACTAATAGCTGGTAATATCATTATTATATATTGTGTATATTTTTTATCCACACGTGGTGCATCTCATGGTGTGTTTCATAAAGAGGAAAAGGTAAGACATAAAAAAATAACATGTGTTCTGAACACACCAATTTTAATAACACTAACTCTAAAAGTATATAAGTGTGTTTGGTATATTATATAAAATGGTTTTGAGTGGTTGTGTATGAATTAGAGAGAAAATATTATTGTGGATTTATATATTTGAAGAATCACTGTTCAATCTTTATAAATTTTTTAATATTTTTTAAAGTGCTTGTGAGTGGAGGATAAAGAAAAATATAATGATAAGGGTATAAAAAAATATTATTTAATTGAAAAATAAAGAGAAAATATAGTGATTTTTAGTGTAATTATATGAATCAGATAAAAAAGCTACTGTGAATGCTTTAACATAATATTTATTTTGCAAATCACATATTTGTGATGAGTTATGTTATACTAGTTGTGTTATATATGTTAGATTAAGTTCACCATAAACATTGAAGAAAGTAAAACTTATAATAAAATCATCTTTTTGATAATTACTCTATTGCTCTCTAATTTTCTTTGAATTATCAAATTATGATGGAGTCTAGTCGTTATAATGTTCTTCATACTTTCTCTCTGTGTCGGATGATAGAAACATTACGTATTGATTAATTGAGCATTAACAAAAAATAGAATCATAAGTCCTATATTTATATCGTTCATCAAATATTTTCATGGAGAGACTAAAATGCAATTATCAATAAATTGATATATGTATTAACTTATCTATAAAGGTCATTGGTCAATTATTAAAACATGATAACTAAACTAGCTTATCTAATAGTCACAAGCCCATATAATTATATAATTTCTTACAATATAATGTGTATCATATGTTTGAGTTTATTAGTCGTAAATAGTTTTTAGGGGCTAGCATAGTATGTGATAAACATTACCAACAGAATTGTATTTCGTTATGCTTGATATAGCTCAAATATCAACCATTCAACCCTATAGGATATTATTACTGTGCTACAGACAATAATATAAAAATAATTCTTACGTCAAATTGAGAGATGTTGTAGACCGAGTCACAACTCTCAATAAATTTAACCATTAGAGAAGTTATTGAATGATGGGACAAAACTTGTTCCTAAACAACACCTTGTGTCAAACCATTTTAGGTCCAAGGTGACCTCTTTGCCAAAAAGGTTTTATAAACATGATATAGACATCATCTTTGACCCTTGGTCGATCCGCCTTATCAAACAATAAATTTCTAGTAAGGGACATGAGGAAAATGCCTTAGGCTTGGTGCCAATGTTCTAACAAAATGGCCTTTAGAACATCACTCAGTCCAACCACGTAACGAGCACTATGCTTCTAAAGGTAACCTATGAAAATTGTCATAAAAAATATTTTACAATGAACCTTATCTAGCAATAGGTTTTATTCTTCTTCTTTTTTTATTTTAATTTATTTTTTATAAGGGTTCTACATATAATGTCTCAGGGTGATGGTAGTCACTCACAACAAATGGTTTCCTAAACATGACCCCAAGGCAATCCAAACTATCTAGCAATGTGTTTATAAGTCTTATGATTGATATAACCTAAATTTCCATCATATACATGGAAAGCATGTTCGTCAACAAAAAAAGGGTTAAATAACCTTGTAACCCGTCAGATTATTTCACGATTTATTAGAGGTTCTAGTATCCCATATTCCAAATATGTTATGTTTTATAATTAAGGTCTCAGTTAGTTAAAATATCCAACCTTTGTGCTATAAAGAGCCCGTGCTTTAGTTACACAAATTTTATGTTTTGAATGGATACCCTTAACATTAAAACTTTGAAGGACGTCTATATTGACCAAAGATGCAAACAAACATGAATCACAAGTTATAGAAAATATAAGTATATAACCACTTAGAGATTCAAACCTCATTGATGTGTGCCTATATTGTGATTACTTTCAGCTAAGCAATACACCAAGCAAAAGTCATAGAGATCTCATAACTAATCTATGAAAACCAGCCACACAAGTGCAGAAGCAAAGACAACCATAAAGAAGATACAAATCAAACAACCAATATAAGTCCAATATAGTATAGTTAAGACCACATCATATTAGATTTGTGGACCCAATTGTTGGGTTTTAAACAAGTTTATCAAAGCAACATAACCAAGATTTATGTTGAAACGCAGCGGAATAAAAGTTTTAAACATGTTGAAACTATGATACAAAACCCGTTTTGCATTTTGTAGTTGTGTAACTAAAAACCTGATTTTAAGCTTACACAAGTGTTATAGTTAAAACCCAATTTTCGGATCCATATATGGACATGCATGCTATCAAAATACAACATAGAGAGTTCATAAAAATCAACCTTTCAAGAACTAGAGATGAAAAGAAGATGATGATCTTGAATGCTAGTCTTCAAAGGAGAAGACCTCAAGCTTGCATACCCTTACAAGCCACCAACAAACCCCTTTTGTTGCTAGGATTTTTGACACTTAAACACCACTAAAAACTCATCTAAAACTCCATAGAAACCTGCTATGGGTCGTGGTTTTTGAGAGAAGAGAGAGAGAGTGGATGGTCTTTTCAAATTGATGTTGTAACTAGTGAGAGAGAAGCTTGTAAGTGGCCTTGGTATTAATCATAAAGGGACCAATGACCTTCAAGCTTTATGCATGTGCATTTTAGAAAACCAAAACCCATCCCAAGACCATTT